>CM056377.1:718568-918498 GCA_029718625.1 Synaphobranchus kaupii | reverse complement strand
CGAACAAAAAGAGGAAGTGTGTCTCGTGAAACAAGGACTTGGATTCCAGCTGTGTGAAACAAGGACTTGGATTCCGGCTGTGTTACACACGCAGACACAGCCACGTTGAAAGGCCAGTGATGGGCGAAATATTCAGCGAATGTCAGGGGCTTCTGTAAACACCGCTATTTCGAGGAATCCCTTATTATGCCGCTCGTCTGCCCACTTCGGTGAGTCATGATGTGACCTTTCGTCTTTACTGTTGCTAAAGCAATCAGGCAGCGTGCCACTCCGATCGTGAGTCTGACTCATAACTGAATATTCATCAATGCTTTTGATTTTTGGCCAAACAAATGTCTAATTTGTTTAAGAAATTATAATTTTTTTTAAATAAAAAAACATGATTAAATGTAAAATGCAGCAATAGGTAATTAATTTCATAATTTGCTTTGTGCTGATCTGACACCATCAGCACAATTTCATTAGCTAGACAGTGAATTTCATTAGCTAGACAGTGTTCTTCTGTGTTTTGATACCTTTCCCAAGGAAATCAACTTCACAGCTATATTGGAACAATGCGTGGTTCTGCACACGCCACTTTGCTTTGAGTGTGTTATGAGTGCTTTGAGTGTGTTTATGAGTGCTATGAGTGTGTGAGCGCTATGAGTGTGTTATGAGTGCTATGAGTGTGTTTATGAGTGCTATGAGTGTGTTATGAGTGCTTTGAGTGTGTTTATGAGTGCTATGAGTGTGTGAGCGCTATGAGTGTGTTTATGAGTGCTATGAGTGTGTCAGCGCTATGAGTGTGTTATGAGTGCTATGAGTGTGTTATGAGTGCTATGAGTGTGTCAGCGCTATGACTGTGTTATGAGTGCTATGAGTGTGTCAGCGCTATGACTGTGTTATGAGTGATATGAGTGTGTTATGAGTGCTTTGAGTGTGTTATGAGTGCTTTGAGTGTGTTTATGAGTGTGTGAGCACTATGACTGTGTTATGAGTGCTATGAGTGTGTCAGCGCTATGACTGTGTTATGAGTGTGTTATGAGTGCTTTAAGTGTGTTTATGAGTGCTATGAGTGTGTGAGCACTATGACTGTGTTATGAGTGTTATGAGTGTGTCAGCGCTATGACTGTGTTATGAGTGTGTTATGAGTGCTTTAAGTGTGTTTATGAGTGCTATGAGTGTGTGAGCACTATGACTGTGTTATGAGTGCTATGACTGTGTTATGAGTGCTTTGAGTGTGTTATGAGTGCTATGAGTGTGTCAGCGCTATGACTGTGTTATGAGTGGTATGAGTGCTTTGAGTGTGTTTATGAGTGCTATGAGTGTGTGAGCACTATGAGTTTATTATGAGCACTATGATTGTGTTATGATTGTGTTATGAGCGCTCATGCCCTTGGAGAGAAACATTAATGACATGTTAAAGAATTATATCAAATCAAAACTTAATTAGTTAATTAATAAGTAAAATTAACTAATGCCAGATGGTTAATCTGACTGAGGATGCATAACCTTTTCAGATTTTCTGTATTTTTTCTTGGGGAAGTGAACCGTCACGTGTCTGCTCATGGAAAACTGCACAAATGAGTCTCTCTAACTTTTGAGAGCTATTAGTGGGAATTTAATTCTACTCATTGGTTTTAACTGACAGGCTGAGCCACTTGAGAAGATAATCCTCACTATTGACAGTAATTGAAGTCTGTGTGATTGGCAAAAGATCAGAGATTAGCTCCAGGACTTTTGTTTGATGCACTCAACCTATTTCATGTCTTTTAATCTGTAACAGATTTTTTTTGTTGCTAGAAATCCATGCAGTCATGTTCAGTTTGAGTCCATTTTTCTTTTGAGGGAATTAGCAATAAGTCACTTAGCTAGGGATGTATCGAAGGGTAAGATAATCTTTTTTTTTTTTTTGCTTTTCCTTTTGTTATGTTTTATTACTGAGAATAAAACCATAATTTTGACCAACCTGATACCGGTGAATAACAAAGCCCAAGGTCTGATGCCAGTACCCTTTGGGTAAAAGAAAAGAAGGGAGTTTTAAACCCTATTAAAATGTGCAAAATTAATATATATAACAAGGCCTGCAAAACAGATGGATGATTGCCTGGGATGTTGTGTGGGGGATTAATGTAAAACAAACTGTTTGCACATAATGGTGTTTTTTTTCTGCACTGGGAACACTAGGTATGGGAAAAAGTGTTCCCAGTGCATTGCCAAGCTATTGGCAAATCAGTAAGCAAATCAGTAAGTCTTTTCTTGACTGTGTGCAGTGATAACAGAGCAGCCTCAAATATGTCATTCGTTCATTTGATAGAAAGTACTTTAAGGACTCTTTTGTTTAGCAGAAAGGCCTGCATTACAGAATGTATGTTTCAAACAAATTCTTTCTTTGCCAAACTGTTCAGTGTAATGTGTTACCATGTAAGAATTGTATATTCTTGCCAATTTTATATTTTAGCATTTTACAACATCTCAAATAAAACGGCAATGCTTGAAATTCTTGGTGTACTTGGTGTATAACTATTGCTATGTCCTTCATTTTTTGCCATTTCCATGAAGAAATGGAAATGGGGAAAATTATATACAATATTGCAGTATGTAGGCAATTGCACATTTCTGCTTCTCAGTATAATATTAAACACATTAACAGGAAAAGTGTCTCATAGTTTGGTTCCAGCATAGAGGGCACGTGTTCTTTAGGGATATAGAGGATGGAATTTAGGTCTTATCCTCTAATCCACAGTGGAATTTTCCTTGTGAGATCAGTTTCCATTTTGCTTGAGCTGGGCATAATGACCCCAAAGTTTAGATAAATACAAAAGAGTAGCATGTTATACGGGCCTATGAAGAAGACTCATCTGTCGAGTGATGCTTTCTTTTGTTGCAATACAAATAGTTGTGAGGTTAACATTACACTGATTGAAATTGGGTTTTGGTGCTTCTCTTCTTGTATTCCTAAGACTAACACTGATACCAGCAATTATTATCATAGTGAGGAATGAACTCTACTCGAAAGCTTCATTTAAATAAAACGACAGAGGGCAGTAGTGTTTCCCTCGAACGGTGTGGGAGCTGAGCTCATAGTGGGGAAATTTTAAGAACAACAGCAGAGTTGGCACGGCATTTGTACCCCTTGAGTAATGCAAATAACACTGACTGACAACCTAAAAACAAAAACAGCAACAAAAAAATCTGAGCTACTGTGTGTTATCCACCCTGGATAAGGTCATCTATGAGACACGTTAATCACAGTAATCTGAAGGACATAATGAGCTTAGGTGGAAAAAAAAAAAACTTCAAGCCCAGGAAACTATATGGTTGAAGGGTCATTTCTTTAGATTAATTGTCCATGTTTTAAATCAGGCTTTTAAAGCCAGTCTACATACTACTGATACATGAAAAATACATTAAACCAGAAATGTTCATAAATTTTCATAAAATGCCTGCTCAATTGTCCACGGCAGCTTCTGAAGTCATTTCAGAAACTCCCAATATATACACAATAATAATGTAAAACGGTGAAACAGAGATTTTTTTTTTCACCTGAGAAGTTTAGCTACTTGGAAAGAGAGTCACGTGTGGGTAGCACCTGACACAGTGACAGCGCTGCTTCCATTCTGAAGGCAGTTTAGAGAGCTGGTCAGAACAGAGAAATCTCTTGTGCAAAAAGCCTTTTGGCACAGCATCCCACCTCCAGAACAATCAAATGTAGGCCACTGACTCAAAACACCCTTTTTCTTCTCCCCCCCCCCCCCCCCCCCATCCACCTAAAGTCCTCTTAGAAAACAGAGCTTATTTGATGAATAACTTAGCAAGGCATGGGGCCTGATTTACTAAGGCCTATGGCATTTGCAAAACCTTTTAGCACACGCAAAACCAATAACATGACCAATGATTGGTGCAAAACCAATAACATGACCAATGATTGGTCACGGTATTTGTTCTGCAGTGATCGTTGGTTGTGTCATTAGTTTAGTGCGTGTGCTAAAAGGTTTTGCACATGCTAAAGGTCTCAGTAAATCAGGCCCTTAGAGAAGTAGACCTGATTATTTCAGTACTACTCTTTTCCTTCTCTGTGTCACTGGCCTGGAAAAAATAATCATCCTTAATTATGACTCGCGATTAAACGTATTTTCATCACAAACAGTTTGGTGAGTCGAGCTATCACTGGAAATAACCAGTCCAGTTCAGCTTATAAAAGTACCATTTCACCATTAACATATGTTCCTTTCACTTGTCTGACGAACTTGCGCAAAACTTACAACCATAACTTACTTTAAAAAAGGACTAGTCCTGTCTTAAATGCATTCGGTGGTCTCCTCAAATGTGTTTCACTTCTTGAAATTTCAAATTACATTTCTGCAGTTTTTTTATTGAGATTGTAAGTTGCTCTTTGGCAATGTGGCCTAATTTAATTAAAAGTTTAGATAATTAAAGCCTATTTTAGCAACAGGTCACTGAATAGATCACATCAAACTGAACAAAGGATTAACTTCCAAGTATATCCCAAGAAGAAAACAGCAATCCCAGAATGGGAGAGAAGGCCTTTACCATGATTAATGAACCTGATTAATTAGGTCAGCAGAAAAGACTGGGAGACTCTGTGATCTCTGTGCAGGTGCTGGAGAATTCAAAATGAAAGACCCAGATCTCAGCAGGAATGATTCAGCTCAAGTAAACGGTCCAAGGACCACACAACTCAAACCCTTTGAAGAGTATAGGTTTTTTTTGGAAATGTTTGTTTTTTCAAAATTCTAAGTCAGTATTCAAGAACTCCATTGCTTTCAGTTACCACGTATCATTGCCTGATTGTTACATCAGCATTAGAATATTCAAATGTTCAGTTCAGAACATTCTAATTACATATTTGTGATCTTACACCCTAAAGGGTTAAAACACAAGGCTCCTTTCATGGCCAGGAGTGAGAGTTTGGTGGTCAGAAGGGATCACTGATTTACTCACTCTCTCTCTCTCTCTCTCTCTCTCTCTCTCTCTCTCTCTCTCCTCTCTCCTTGTAACAGGGCACACGGCGCATTGCAGCAAGACGTGTTGTGTTTCACACGGCCAAATCAGGCTGTGTGTGGGTGTGTGTGTATGTGTGTGTGTGGGGGGGGGGGTCTGTGTCATTCACCAGATTAAGCAAGCAATGCATACCTACTCCTTTGCATACCATTGGCATCAACATTTTGGCCCCATAAGGGCTTACTGAGTACCACTGGAATGGACACCTTAGCCCACAAAAGCCACTACCTATCACAGCCTTCATTCCTTGTCCACTTGAGATCGATTCATTTTGAAAACTCTATGGATGACATTTTGAAGTGTCACTTTATGTCCTCTATAGGCTAACTGTATTGTAACCGACTGATACATTTTCAGATATACTTTAGCTTATTGACCCTGTGGGGGATAGGCTAATTGGACCTCTGCATTTGACCCATCCTAGCTACTTAGGAGGAGTGGGCAGCCACAGTGCAGCGCCCGGGGACCAACTCCCAGTCCTGAGGCCAATGCCTTGGCCAAGGGCAATGGCAGGAGTAACCAAAACAGCGCATTCTCCTTTACTCAACACCGTTAAAAAGTCTGTTATGATGGCTGCAGGCTCGGGGGCCCGCCCACAGGGACAGAACCCTCTCAAATTGCACTCGTGCCACGGGGGCGTTCCGTCAAAGACACGTCGAGACTGAGCTGCGTGACTGAGATTATAGCAAGATTACTTTTTGATTTTGTGCATTTCTGGCGGTTCGAGCTTCGCTTGTAACTCGGCCTTGGCTGAGTGGACTTGGCAGTGTTTGGGGTTTTTTAGAAGCCTGTGAGGGGCCGCTCCTGTAGGGAGACTGGATCTGGAGGGAGGCGGCCCTAGCTTTGTGTCCCACTGGGGACCGGCGCAGAAGCAGCTTGACTCAACGCTGAAAAGAGAGGCCCTTGAAAATTCTTCCCAGGTTTACGGCTCAGCGTGCGGTCGGAGCGCTCGGCTTTCCGAATGCTAAATTTACGGCGCGGTAAAAAGTCGGGAGGGGGGCCGGAAGCCGGCGGACGGGAGCCATCTGAGAACCGATTGGACCGCGGCCCCTCCAAGCCGATCCGGGAGGGGGGGGGGGGGGGGGGGGGGCGATTCTCCAAAAAACCTTGGAGGGCCCTGTAGGCTGATCACACTGCCGCCTGTCCTCTCCAGTAAAACTTGAGTATCAGGGCAACAATGGGCCCCCTTCACAGGGCTCAGCGTCCCCGCTAATGAGGGTGTGTGTGCAGGCTGCGTCTCAGCCACACACCGGTGGAGCTCGGTCCATCAGCTCTCTCCGGCCCCAGTCCAGGGTGCAAATTACGGGGTGGGGGGCTGACTCCCCTTTACATAAACTAAGTAATTCTATAAGTAAATATTCAAATTTCCCCCAGCTCTGTCTAGAACCTACCGCAGGATTCTAATTACGGGGGATCCAGGGGGGTGAAATATAGACCTGAGCAATACCCCCCCCCCCCCCCCGGCGGCCTGTGATCGCAATCCCCCCCGATCGCAATCACAGACCCCCCCACCCCCCAAAAGTCAGAGTGCTTCAGTGTGGGCTAGAGCATACACATATGACCTCACAACGTTGTACACTGTACTGTTTATCCTAGTAGTATAATGACTGAGCCCAGAGAAATAATTTAATTAGTTAATTATTGTATAGAATAATGAACTGCTATAATGAAATTAAATTTTGCTGACTCATAAAATGCAAAGGATATGCACAGATATGAATCAATGCCTGTAGTTAATGAGCGGTAAATAATGTTCACTGTGGTTTGACCGCCTGTCTGATGTCACCTCCATTTGTAAAAGTATTATTTACCAGTCCCAAGTGAGAAAAACAACGAAATCCCCCCGTTATGTAAGGTTTGTTGTCACAACTCTTTGTGTGAAGTACATTCCACTCTCAGTGCAAATATAAAAGCATTCAATCCGCGTGACACTTTCATTTATGTCACAGTACGCCAAAATCCTAATTAAATAACCTTTACAAGCAACAATAAAAACCTCGAAAGCCCTCATTCCCTCTGAAAAAAAGCCATTTCCTTTGCTTTCTTTTCTAACTTTGTTCCTACATGCCAGTGCTAAGGAGTTACTCTAGTAGCTTTTCTCTTTTTTTTACCATTTCATTTCACTTCATTTAAAAAAATTTTTTTTTTTTTTTTACCAAACTTTTTATTTTCCTGTCAGGTACTCCACATTGTTTCAAATTATTTAACAGACATTGTACAAGAACAGGTCAGAATGGGTCATATACACAGTTTGAATGTTGTGTGTTTTATATATTTGAGGTGGGTAGTTTAACGTCGAGAAACTTTTTTGAGAAGTATACAAAATAATAAATCTCATGTTTCCCCACACCCTTTATAAATAATAAGCAGGTAGCAGTAATTTTTTTTTTATTAGAACCAGTTACTATTGTGAGTAGCCAGGAGAGGGCATGCCAGTGCTGAGTTATTCAATATTTCTCGCACGATTCAAAAACCAGAATGACCAGCTTCAATCACCAGCTTGTGTCATATAAGATCTTGAAGAATTTTTATGGTCCGCTGAGTGTGAAGTGATTTTCTGGTTGTATTGCAATAAGTATATGCTTTGTAATCTTAATACGTTACTTTGTTATTGCCAAATACACCATTATAAAGATTATGCTTGCTTATAGGCACAGGCGTCGAATATTATATGGAAAATTTCAAGTGCAAGAACGCAGTGTCCTGAAATTAGGAGTTCAAATGTTAAAAAAGCTAACAGTCTGATAAAGTGCTGTTCGGCAATAGTTGATCGTTTCTATAACATATCTATAACATTTATATTATCTGTGCGACTGAGGATCATACATATCAAAACTGATATGTAGTCTATTCAGCATTCATTCTTGATCCACTTAAATCAGCCCAGTTCCATATTATCTGCTGGAAAACCTAATGTAGGCCAATGTATTTTTGCATTTACATCACATTTCAATAAATAGTCTATAAGACAATCTTTAGCCGCTTGTGCCTAAATTATATCATTGCTTTACTGAGCGACTCCTAATAGGATGCCTACCTATTAGTATGTATGTCTGTCTTTTGAAAATAACCTTGAATCTAACACTGACGCAAGTGGCAATCTTTTTCATGGGAACTTATAGCCGAGTTAGAAGTTGCCGAGTTAGATTGCTGCGCGTAATTAGGCTACTCGTGTCGTGTGCGCCAGGTAATTGTATTAACTTTACACTTGCGTAAATACAATTACATACTGCTTTCTATCTATAACGAGATAGTAAAGCTTGCGGTCTCCTTTTCTGCGCAAGCGAAAATGATACCGCGATAAGGGGAAGTCCTAAGTGTCCAAAACACAATACAAAAGTGACGATCGGATCGTTATTTTAATCCAAAATGGCTATAGCCAGCTATAGCTCTCGGATCTAACTAGTTACTAATGTAGCTATCGAAAAAATCCCTTTCGAAATCAGGCTAGGCTATTGCAAGAGTGTTGGTAGGCTATGTAACATTCCCCCCGTGACTGCTCGCTGGACTTTAACCTGTCTTGTGTTTGCCATGACTCAATGCAACCCATCTCTTACTTGTGGTTTTCCAGCTGTTAAATGATCACGCGCCTACGGTTGTCAATGAAAGTTTGCGTTCATAAAGGCACGTCCCTTGCGATCTGACCTCATACCGCCTCACCGCTGTCTCAGCAACATTCTGATTAATAGAGTAAAGATATCTGCTTTAGCCGACTCCAACCGCGTACAACTCAAATCGTCATGGACCTATAATGTCAAGGGTAGGCTATGTCGTGGTGTAGCCTAACAGGTGTGGCATTTAGCATTAAACATGAATTGTTCATTAACGTATTTGCGGGTAGATACAGACGTGCATTGAGTGTCAAAAACCACTGAGACATTCTCATTCTTTATCAACTTTATCAACTTCTTTATCAACTACAAAGTTGCATTGTTTTTTATTTATGATGAAAATTTTAGGTAGCCTATCGGTTATTGATTCCGGGATTTGCATTCTGAAATAGATTAGCCTACCCTTCATTTCCTCGGTCTTGTAGTCTAATGTACATTTCTCATTGTTTTATGTTTAAATTCCAGACAGTTTCTGTGGCGCATATGCCAAATTGCAGGGAAGCAAGCGACAAAAGTGATTCCTTACCTGTTCTTTTCGAGGTGACCTCCAGTCGGCAAAGCCAGTAATTGCTGGTGCAGAGAGAACAGGCTGATGCAACACATAGTGACCGGGAAAAGCGATCGCATCGCGGGACAACTTCACACCCCCGGGAAGGAGGGGGCTTCTAAACCACCTGGAAAAAGTTCAAATCCCAGGGGGGAGAAACTCCAAAAAATAAATAAATAAATAAAATAAACAAAGTAAATAAATAAAAAGTTTAATTTAATAATTTCAAACCAAAAAAATAAAAATAAAAAATAAAAAATAATATCCAGGTAAAATGCGTGTTGTTTCAACCTAGAAAGTCAGAAAAAGAAGGAACCTTAAATATTTACATTTCTTAATTTAAAGCACATAAATATGCATACAGGTGTTTGCACAAGCAACTTCACTATAATAGGCTATGTTTTCATTCTTATGACTTAGCTACTTTGCTCATAATGTTAAAAGTGAATTTACAGAGCAGGAGCACTCTGTGTCCTAGTGTAGACTTATAAAGTTGAACGTGTCACGATATATGAATGAAAGCATAGTGAAATAAACGTCATCTATCAATGTGCATCTATATATTTACAGTGATTACATTTCAGTTATTCAATGTTATCTCTCTGTCAGGCAGTGTAACTGGCCGGTGTAAATTGCAACAAATCCAATTTCTGTAAATTAAGCCAAGAAAAACTAAGAGAAAAGAAAAAGAGTGAACAAACCTTTTGCGTAGTCAATTTGCCGTGAGTAAATTTAATTTGCAGAATTTTCACACCCGGACCTCAACGCGTTAGCCAGGACCACAAGGATATCTGAAGTACGTCTGCCGCGGAAATTATTTATTTAAATATTGTGTGGGCGGGGCCCTGGACTCAGGCAGGAGTGCTCGTTTTACAAATAGGCTAATCAGGCGTCAGGTACCACGCTTGTGATTTCATCACTATTTACTGGGTTGGTAAACGTTTTTGTAAACCTTGTAGGACGCGAGAAAAAGATCGTGGGGATTTCTGTTGGACGCTTTGCCTTGGTTCCTGCGGGAATGATGGAGATATAGGCTACATTTAAATTCCCCTCGCTTGACTCGAGTCAGGTTACAGTCGCTCTCACCCTGATATGAAATAAAAGGCTTTTAAATTGGTAAAACGCTTTATAAAGTAAACCCGACAGCATTTGAATTACGTTGTTCCGTAGATTTTTTTCTAAATGCTATTTATATTTATGACCATATTTCATTCCTTGGATTGCATTTGTCACAATTAAGCTAAACAACTTATGTTCCCGCCCTCTTTTCGTTAGATATAGGCTATGGAGTGTCTGTGATAATTATGTAAATGTGAATTCAAATTAGGCAAGACACACCAGGGGTTACATCAGCTTTCTCAGTATAGTATTACATTTCAAGTGTTAATCTACTCAGACATTGCCATCTCACATAGGCTAAGGAAACCGAAAACCAACAGACAATGCGGCCGTCACCCAGGACTGGATTCTGACACCAGTGAGCAAAACCAAGAAAATACACTTCAGGTAGCTCCACAAGCAGCTTGTTCAGTGATATCTCTTTCAAGAGGCTGTACATAGGGAAACATACATTTTTATAGCATTTATTCACAACTACGAACCTAAATATCCGTTTTATGTCGTGCAAGTCTATGTCGTTCCATGAGCGCAGCGGTCTATAGTTGCAGCTTATTAGGCAACCACATTAAATACTTCGAACCAAAAATAAGATTAAATGTAATTTAAAAAAAATGAATAATCGGGTAATATACACATGTACAACCTCTGGGTGCTTTTGGGTTACTGGAAGTGTACTTTCTTGCTTTAGACCACAAACCCTCTAATGCCCTATACCAGCTATTGAAAAAGTCACTTTTGTAAGTGGGCTACCTGAAATGTTCTTTGTTATACACAAAAACTGAAGAAAAAAAAAAAATCGAAAACGTAGACGAAAACTGAAATAATATATATTTTAAAACCCAGATATAACTATCTCTTTAAGAGTCATTTCTGGCGCACAAAAAGAACCCAGTAGGATAGAAGGTACAGACTCCTCTGTTATCATCCTCTTTTGTTCTGGACTCTGTCGGTTTTCCCAAAGGGGAGAGGAGTCTTTTGAAGTTCACTGTGAGAACCCGCAATGCACTATAGTGTCCTTTTCAAACAGATAATTACGACGCACAGTTTATCCGGGATATAATCCAATGAAAAGTTCTGATCGCTCGTTAATCCCTTGTTCGCCATCTTGTCTAGGGATAATAACATTGGGGTGGTCTGTTGAATATAGAAAAGCATGAAAATAGAGCAGACCCTCTTCCTCCATATGCCTGGCACATGCTTTGAGTGCTACTTCAATGCAAGGTGTAGCCTTAACATATTAACATATCTACATATAGGTGGCAATATATGTTTGATGAGCAGGACAGTCACCTTGTTATACTGACCCCTTTTATTTTTTTAAATTTAATTTATTCACTCTCAACGTTCTTTCCGGGTTCAGCCTAGGACTATCGTTTTCCATTATAATAATTGTAGGTACATCATGTGATAGACCTTTATATTCACTGATTTAGGACCAGGACGAAATTATTTAGGATGAAATGTATACAGTCTGTCTGATACACTTCTTGGGGCTGTTGAATGTTTCTCTATTTATGTATTTATTTGTTTTTCTAGGGGCATTGTTGTCACAGAACTATTCTTGTAGTTCTCAGGTGGTTGGAGGCTTGATTTCCCTTTGGGGCCCTGCCATTATTAACAATCGTATAATCTTATCTAGTAGGGTCAAGTAACAGCTGTTCCTTTTTTAACAGCATGCATCAGGTAAATGAATGGCATTTTACAGTTTTAACTTCCAGATTTTTTTGTTCTCTCAAAGGAAAATCATATCAGAAAATGTACATTTTAGGGAAAGAGGAAGTTATAGTTTGCACCTATGACTTGTCTATAACCTACACCAATACATATTCAAGTTTCATTTGTTTTTTGTGCCAAAATTTAAAAGTCAAAACAATGACAGCATTCCTGGTTTGGAATTAGAGGTAAAAGAACCAGCTCTCTTCAATAATAGCTTTATATAAAAATGTGTGTTGAGAATGATGTACTATGAATTTGTGAAATTGTGATGGCAACACTGCATTGTATGGACAGCTGATGGACCCATCGGCTTAAAGACAGCTCCGTGTTTGTTTTCTTACGATTGCTGCCATCTAGTGAACGTCAAGATAGCAGTGGACTTCTGCAGCAGGATCCTGTGGTCCTTTTTGCCCTCTGACCCCAACACCAGGACAAGAGGTCCTCTGTAGCAAGCCGAGGGGCTAAGAAACGTGACCGAAACTCTACAGCCCAATCATTGGTCATGTTATTAGTTTTGCTTTTTTTTTTTGCATAACTTTTCATTCAAGTTATGCACATTCTTGCTCTTCCAGTGAACAAAAGAGTTTGCATCCTGTCAAAAAAATAAATAAATAAAAAAGTGGGAGAAAAAATTTAAATTACTTGAAATATTTACTTGCTTGCTTTCATATTTCATAACAGATCAGTAATGATGGGCCCCATATGGATAGAAGATTCCCTTTGTTTTATCGGAGAAAAAGTTATATCTTGAATCAAGGTCACGATGTACAGATGTTTGGTTGTCATTGAATTCAAATCCTTGTTGATATTTTCAGCAGTAGACAAGAAATTATCTTTTATCATGGACCATATAGAGTAGGATTAACTTTATTACTTTAAAAAAATATGAATATTTTTTTTTTTGGAAGGTAACCGAAAGGTGGGTTTTTTTCAACGGTGACTTTCCCGTCACACGGTAACCATATAATTTGACCGTCTTTTGGGTTTTCCTAAGTTCCATTTGTAAATGTTATTCAGAGCTTTCAAAGTCTATTAGAGAACGATTGGAATAATGTGCCATTTTTATGGATTTAGTTGCGGTTTTGATGTAGCCTATGTATTCAGAATTTGTACTTTTGGTTCCTGGTCACTATAAGTAACTTGCAGCTTTATTGATGTTGCTTCCCAGCTTATCCAGGGATGTTTGTTAGCCAGGGCCCAGGTCTGGCACTATCGCTCATATTTATCAGGTGAAGGCATTTATGTCTTTCGGATGAGACGTTAAACCGAGGTCCTGACTCACTGTGGTCATTAAAGATCCCATGACACTTATCGCAAAGAGTAGGGGTTTCCCCGGTGTCCTGGCTAAATTCCCAACCTGGCTCTTTCAATCTGCCACCCAGTTTAATTGGCTAATAATCATTCTCTCCCTCTCCACCTCAGCTGATGTGTGGTGAGCATTCTGGCGCAAAATGGCTGCCGCTGCATCACCCAGGTGGGTGCTACACATTGGTGGTGGTAGAGGTGAGTTTCCCCCTCGTCACTGTAAGCGCTTTGAGTGTCGTGAAAGGCGCTATATAAATGCAAGGTATTATTATTATTATTATTATTATGTTTCTCCTGCCTTGTAAGTTACTCTGGATAAAAGCATATATGTTAAATTAATGTAATGTAATGTATTGTATTACTCACCCCTGCAGTTTGGGGCAGTCAATAGATGCTCATACACAGCGGGAGCAGAACCATATGATTTCTGTGCCTGGGCAAAACCTTGACCTCTCTACTACTGTGTCCTATTATACCATATACAGTATATACTGTACATACACACATATATATATATATATATATATATATATATATATATATATATATACAGTTGAAGTCGGAAGTTTACATACACTTAGGTTGAAGTCATTAAAACTAATTTTTAACCACTCCACAGATTTCACACATAATTTGTTTTTAACCCTTTTTACTCATCTTTACCAGGGGTGCCAATAATAGTGGAGGGCACTGTATATACTGTGTCCCTGTCCTATTATACCATACTGTATATACTGTGTCCCTGTCCTATTATACCATACTGTATATACTGTGTCCCTGTCCTATTATACCATATATATATATATTGTGTCCCTGTCCTATTATACCATGGCACACTCACTAACAGGCCCTGCTGGAAATCAAAGCCTCATTTACTGTACATGCATTCTGGAATTTGAGACACTTAGACTGAATATAGCGAAGGGCTGAAAACAGAAATGACTAGCTTCATATACTCGCCCCCTTGTCAGACTTTACAACATGCCCCAGCAACGACCATTATCTAAATTGAGATAATGTACGCCCAACGTTTGAGCTATAAAAATAAAATCACTGGACCTAATCAGCACATAGTTAGTATTACGGATTACGTAAGGAAGAAAGAGGCAGTTTCTCCGAGTGTGTCTGAGAGGCCAGCTGAACTGAGCAGGCGGGGCACACACACACTGTAGTAAGTGAGGTAATCTAAACTCAGGAGAGCCTTATCTGTGTGTATTTTGGGAAACACAAAGTGTTACTGGAGTTTGCAGTAACACATAGCCCTCCATCGAGAACCAGGAACCCGCTTGGGTGGCACCTTGCAACCTTGTACCTGGTTATGGTGTGTGTGGTGTGTGAAACGGGCACCAAAACCTTTATCACAAAAATGTGATTTCAGTCTTAGGCTCTCTGTGTCAGGGCTGCCGTCCGGGGGGGCAGACCCAATGGTCTGTAAATTTGTTGTAGACATTATTAGCCCCGGGCCTGAAAATAATCCAATAATATAATTTTCCCCCGGCAGTCCTGCCCTGTGTGATCTATTAAAAATGACCCAAATGGCATCAATACTATCACTTATAATGAGATGATTTTTGGGGTTAACGCGACTCAGTGAGTGATTGGCGAGAGGGCAGAAACTCACTTCCTGTTCTCTGCTGTCTATTGGTGCGTCGGAAGGAAATCATGTGACGGTCACGTCCGTCCGGTCAACAATCCTGTCCTTTGTGTCTCGAGCATGTTATGTCCCGTGAGTGGCTCAGACAGAGCAGTGGGACTGCCGGACGCTGCAAAAACCATCCCCAAGTCCCACATTTCATTACTACTGAATAACTCACAAGGACACTTCAGAGGCAGCAGCCGATTTCAGATAATCGAACGATGCGGAGGACATTTTGAAGGCCGAATGTTAGGGCGCTTTCACATATTGAATGCGGTTCTCTGGACCGGTACCCTGGAGCGCTTCCGCAGATTCCAAAGACTATGGTTTGCATTCACAATTGAATTCTGAAACGGATCAAGCCTCTAAACGCTCCAGGAAGCGGATCAGAGAGCCATATGTGAAGGCGCCCTTAGACAGCTTTTCCCATCTTGTCCATGGTGTGTGTTTTTGGAACGTGATTTTGGAACATGTTTGAACTGCCCCTTAGAGTTGTTGTTTTTTTTTAGGTGTGCCAGTGATGATACTCAATTGTTGCCCATGGATACCAAGCTTACTGTTGAGATCAAGGTGTGTTATTGAGGTGACACAGGAGTACAATAGAGAGCCGTTTTGGAGGGATCAGGGCATTGTACTGAAATGCCACAAAGGAGCCACTCCTGGCTATTACACAGCAAAAATAGTGGTGTACATGTAACACCCTAGGGTGTTTATATGAGTCCGTAGACTCATATAAGCACCCTAGGGTGTTAAATGTACACCAGCAGTGTTAAATTGACATTTTAAATATAATTTTTGCTGTGCAGAGCCCTGGTGTACTGAGTTTATACTATGTGGATACTATGCACAAATAATTCAATAATGTTTTTTCTGCACCTGTCTGTCTGTGTGTCTGTCTTTGCATTTGTTAAGAGAGACACTAACACTGGTTAGCGAGGGTGGCTTTTGCATGACTTAGCATTAGCATAGCGAACATTGAACTTGCTCTATGGTTTGGATAAAAGCGGGAGCATTTAGACAGTATTCCATGAATGTAATGAATTTATTTCAGCTTATAACTTGGTAAAAACACCGGTGAATTAATTTGAAATTCCGATGATTATGGATGCGAAGGGCAATGGCAATGCCATCATAAATGTTAGTTGTAATAAACACAATGCAGCCATTATTACAGTGGCATTATGACCCTCTCAGGGTGAGCTGAGCGTGTCACCTGTCGCGTTTCCTTTTGGGGGTTTTTTTATACAAAATTTCAGACGGAGATTGTGATAATCTGTGCCTAGACGTGGAAGTGTATAAATCCTGGACTGAATGTTCTTAAGGCAAATCCTGTTTAGATGGGCTGAGTGGGCAGCCTCAGCAGGTTCGTGCTCCTGAACACTTTTCCAGTACATCTTAGGATATTTTAGGATCTCTGGTTGCTATTCACAACTGGGCAAAAAGCACATACTGTATCAAATACTTGAACTCGTCATATGCCTGTAAACTATTTAAAAAAAACACTCAAGAATTTTCAACAAAACATGTCATTTATTTAATCATACCCTGATGTCAAAGAAGAAATTTGTATTGAATACTGGTTAAAAAAAAAATGCTTGAATTTTACTGGTGTCTAAAGTATTTCAAATAAAGTATTTGACCCATGTCTGAGTCTATTGACACAGGTTTATTGAAATCACAAAGAACAAAAAACAATGGGCCTCATTCACCAACCATTCTACAAACAAATGTATTCTCAAGACTTTCTTTAAAACGGTTTTATGAACATTATGGCATTCACCAATGTTTTCCTATTTGGGATTTTTTCTTGGGTAGAACAGAAGCTCAGAACGCAAACATCAGTTAATCCCGAAATGTTTGTAAAAACATTTTAAAGAAAGTCTTAAGAACAAATTTGTTCATAGAGTGATTGGTGAATGAGGCCCAATATGTACACAGATAGAGAAATAAAAAGTCACATAAAATCACATTGGTGGATAGTCTATATGAAGGGGAAAGTGTCTGACTAGCAGTGACCATCCAGTCCCCATTTCAACCTTTAAGGGGTGAAGTTCCCGCTTGGGAAAGCACACATCTGAGACATTTTTTTGTATCTAGGGAATAAGCCTAGATACAAATAAATGTATCTAGGCTTAGCCATGTGAGCTGTGTGAGCTGCACAGTGGATCTCCACTGTGCAGCTCACTCAGCACAAGACCATGCTTCTCAGTGCGAAACAGAAAAAAAAGGGCTTTGCTGTAGAGTTGCCATTTAGTTGCCATTTAGTTTTCTTTTGTGGAAAATGTGATCACAGATTTCAGTAAACTGCAGTGGTCTAGCCAGGGCTGTGAGTGGCACTGCACTAAGTCACATGGCTGTCCCTGTGCCACTGAAGATGTCGACGTTGGCCTGGAGACGTGTGCTGATTTCTCATGTTTTTACCCACATTTCTGTTATTGTTGTTGCAGCATACCACAGAGCCCCTCCCTACCTCATACCGACTCTCTTGTGGATGTCATTGTCTCTTGTCCTCCCCAGAAATGACACAAAAACTGATAAACTTTGCGGATCGTCCACTCCTTATCAAAAACACCTAAATTCCTGCTTTTTTTTTTTTGAACTGAGAGGGGGAAACAAACTATTTAATGGAAAACAGAATGTGATATATGCAGGGCACACACTGTTTGAGTTCAAAGAGCACCGTGTCAGAGCATTGACGTTATATTCCAAGTTATTTGGTCTTTCTGTGCTCCCGCCTTTGTTCTTCAGTGGCTCTTCCCTGCATGTTGACAGAGAAATGCCCTTTGAATATTAGTTAATTTCAAAAGACTAACCTTTTTTTTTTTTCATGACGGTATTATCATGAGTAGGCCTACTGATTCAGACACTCTTCACTGCACTGTGACGTGCGTGTATTGTCCACAACAACGTGCTGCGTATAGCTCTGCCTTTTAGCACGAGAATGCCTTCGGGTCTGGCTCAGCATCGCCCCCTCAGGCAACTTCAGCAACTGCAGATATAAAAAAAAAAAAGATTAGGGATTAGGCGGTAGACCCTCCACGTGAGGGTGAGTAGGCGGCATGTGGATGGAGGGTCCAGGTGGGGCGCAGCGCCGGTGTTCTCTGTCCCGAGGTGCTGCAGCGACCTGCACGGGGACCAGCAGGGCTGACTCTGAATCTGGGGAGGGATTGGATATCCAGCCAGCGCAGCTGCAGAGAGGGCTCTATTATCAGTGTTTTTCCACCAGGAAACCTGATAAGCAGCAATTCTCTGGCAGAAAGGATTTCCTCTATCATATTTGTGAATATAATGCTCAGAGTATCCCTGTTTCTTAAGCACATAAACTGTTGCTGTGACTCGCTTATCTTCACTACACTCGGTGATTTTTATTCATTTTTTTTTTTTTACATTTTTACTCTTGCTGCTCATACCTAATTTACACAGGAAATACTGTATATCTCCATGCAAAATTGGCAATGCTTCAGCAGTTTTAAGATTTTTTGGTTTCAGGTTACTTTCCTCTGTGCCTTTGGCTACACAAGAGGGGATTATAAGAGCATGGACAAAGCGAAAGTGGGGTCTCGTGTTTTTGCTCGTGATTTTTAACAAAACACTTTCACATAAAAAGGAGGACCAAAGTCAACAAACAATCAAAAAATAGCTAAGTGAGAGGTGAATACTAGAAGCACAGCACAGCATGCCTGGGAATCTTCTCATCCCAGAGTGACAAGTACTTTGGGTCAAAGGGCGTTACACAGGAAGTGTTGGAATTCTTTCAATGCTCTTTTAGTCCAAGGACACCAGACTGCAGCCAGTGTGAGCCTGGTCTCCCTAAAGACGAGATTCCGGACAATGTGTCACTCGAACGCCACACTGGCTCTCTATGTGTCCGCCCAATTAACTTATGTCACTCTACCCAATGTTGCTGTGAAATGCTAAAAATACACAGTAGGGATAGGCTTGTGCATGAGCGGTGTAGAGTGGACTGTCGGCTGGAGACTGCAGGATGCCTGGCTGGTTGTGCCCTTGTGCCAGTGCACCCACCACGTGCCAACGTGCAGCTCAGCTGCTACAGAAGTGAAAATAATCTGTGGCTGAATGGAGGTACATCTGAGAACGGAGGCCTACTTGCATCTCTGCACCCTCCCAAATGCATGGAGAATATCGCTGCAGTGGCCAACAAAGAATTACACTTAATTGGGATTAAAAAGTTAGTAAAATGTTAGTAAAAAGTTAAGAAAAAAGACTTCTAATTTCTAAGAATATGGTACAGACGCATATTGGCTGCAGGTTCTGTGTTTTTGGGGTTTAATTGTAAAACATTTTTTTAAATCAGAGGAATAACAAGATTCTGAGGCCAGTTCACAAACTTCACTAAATGCAAAGTATTGTATTTCTTACACCTTATTTCCATCGTAGGTAAATCATCAGAAAGCAGCAGGCTGCAATTCAAATTGTGTGTTAAAAATATTCTTACTTTCACAGGCTCAAGGACTTTCTGTTGAAATGTAGGAATGTGAGTTCCACCATGGCTTAGTATGATGGCAAAATATCTACCTGGCGCGTGTAACTGTTCATTAATTCAGAAACTCAGGCACCACCAAATGAAGAAGTTGTTTTCTTGCTAGTCAGATGATACTTTCTGAATGAGTGTGTATAATATGAATGTATCTAAGGGAAGGAGCTTTTGGTGAGTTTATGTACATGAAGTACTTGGACATCTCAAGACAGCAAAGGCAGATGAAGAGCTGTTATTGCTTTTGATTGAATTTTTCATCATGACTCTTGGCTGTATTCCACTTGGCTCATACCTTCACCTTAATTCACTTAATTAGTTTTATTAATTCAATGATTATATTGAATGTCTTTATTTGTTTGTGTGTTGCTGGGGCTACAACTGAAGTTCCCTCACAGCAAAATAAAAGTTATTCTATTCTATTCAAATCTATTGAAGCTAATTGTATTGCTGTATTAAAACAATGTAGTACACTTGGATGCTAGTATTACATCATGTTTTGTTTAATGTGGTTAATAATGCATACTCCAGGAATATATTAGTGGCGTAGAATGAAGGCACAGTTTTATTCACATCATTACGTCCTCTGAATCAATTCTAATCTGTTGAATTCAGTTCATAACCAGACATGAAGGAAGGCCCATTCTTCACTGTAAACCAGTTAAAATCAAGAGAATCAATATTGATTTTGTGCAGAGGGAGCCTGATATATGGAGTCTGCTATGGTTTCAGGATCAATACTATATATCAGTGTAGCAGAGAGGAAGATGCAGCCCTGTTGTCTGCATTCATTCAGAGCTGAGATACGATTATGTGCTGGTTTTTGCAGATGTAAACTCGCTGTGTGCTTAAATCATCAAATCAGATCAATATTTATTTATATAGCGCATTTCACAACCAGTTGTCACAATACACTTCACAGAAAAACCCGGCCTAAACCCCCACAAGAGCAAGCCAAAGGCAACAGCGGCAAGGAAAAACTCCCTGGTGTAACTAGGAAGAAACCTTGGGAGGAACCAGACTCAAGGGGGGAACCCATCCTCCTCTGGTCGGCTCAGGGTCTAGGGCTTAAAGACCAGCATGGTCAAAACAGCCAATGTTCATGTTAGAATAGAATTAGCAGCAGCTAGATGACAGTCCAGATTTGGCAGCAAGGATGATGGGGAACCGGGCGGCAATGGCGGCGGGAGCAGTGGGCAGCGGAGGTGGGGAGGGGAGGGGAGGGGCAAACGGCGACGGAGAGAAAGCTGGACAGCAGCTTAACCCACTGTAGATGCTACAGTGCCATAGACAGAAAACAAAACACAGTGAGCCCAATGGTGTTGACATACAGACACTCAGAGGACATCATGTGGACAAGCTGAGTTCTGTGTCTGACAGACAAAATCCCCTCACGCTCTGTTAATCTGACACATGTCCTGGTGAAAATATCATTCATTATTTAACATTGCACTATGAATAAATGCATGCAGTGAAGAGAGACCCACACATTAACAGTTTGATCTGCAAGACATGGTTATTGGACTAAACACATTAGGAATTTGGATGCGGCAGTGTAGTATAATGCATGGCGGCATATATATATAAAGCATATAGTATATAGGGAGGCAGTGTAGTATAATGGTTAAGGAACTGGGCTTGTAATCGAAAGGTTGCAGGTTCGATTCCCAGGTAGGACACTGCTGTTGTACCCTTGAGCAAGGTACTTAACCTGAATCGCTTCAGTATATATCCAGCTGTATAAATGGATAATATGTAAAAAATGCTAAAAAAAAAGATGTGTAAGTCACTCTGGATAAGAGCGTCTGCTAAATGCCTATAATGTAATGTAATGGATGCTCAGAGCCACACTTTTTGTTGCAAGTGAATGCACAAACTTTGTCAGGCACTGAAGCTATGCTCTGGTCTCCTGTCTTTATAGGCACTATAATAGTGTAAGTAATAGTGCTATGAAAAGGCACATAACAGGGCGCGGCATGTTTTATTTATATACTTTAGTTGTGAACTGTTATTGTTTCCTGCACTTTCCCTTCTTGTAAATGGAAAGCTTTTCAGGGTTTCTATTCTCTATTTTGCACAACTTTTTATCGCATTTACGATTCAACTTTGGAAAACTTTGTAAGTCCCATTTCTGCAGCATCCTCCAAATATGGGATGCATTATAACTATGTCCCCCCCCACCACACACACACACATTTTTCCTTTCCTTTCTAACCAATCTGGAATCAGTAATCATGCCTCTTGAGGTACTGTGCACCTGACTGTATTTTTTTGTACTCAATTCTTTATACGCAGCTTCCTGAAAAATTGAGGTTTGGAGAGTGAATTGAGTTTGTTGAAGTATTGCCGATGATTGCCAATCAGACAATGTTTTTGCAAGCAGCCTGTTCCTTATCTCTGATTGGCTCCTTCCACACCTCATCCACAATTTTTTTTGCATTAATCTACAGGCACTATTATGCATTTTCTGTTGAGGTGCATCACCGTGCGTGGTTTGAGATATAGATACATGGCCAGTGTAAGCCATTTACATAGTCTCTTTGAAAGATGTCTGAGGCTATAAAGGTGTCTTATTCCGTTTAGTTTGAAATCTCAGCTGTCTCTTAAACCTTTTGCATGACCTATTTGCCTGATGCTTAGTCAGCTGCTTCAGTACTGTTCTGTTTGCAGTTCTATATCAGAACTCTATTGAAGAAAATTCACATGTCTCGACGTAAATTAAAGGTTATAGTACTAACTGGAATTGCAAGCACAAGCGCTGAAAGAGATGGGACATGCTGTTTCCATTTTCATTCAAAATGAAAGAGCACACTCATGGAAACAACGAACAGAGTAAATAAATAAAGAAAAGAATATAATATTCCCTGGTTAGAGAGCAACGGCTCTTGTTTTTTTACTTCTAAAATCGATGCGCTATGATTGAATTTGGAAAAAAAAAACGCAAGCAGAAACTCATTTAAAGTCCTAGGCCAGCCCTGCTATCAGCCTTTTCCCGTCTCATTTTATGAGACTTTCTTTTTTTCTTTACTACGTCCACGAATTATGAAAATTTGCAAGACATAAATGATATCGTCTGCTGTCGTGTTTTTCAAAATAAGCAACATTATAACTATGTCTCCTATATTCATTTAGTTTAGTCTATGTGTCATTCCGGTCGCGCGCCCCTCCCTGAGCATCGCTGCGCAGGCGCACTGTGTTCCCCTGTCAGAGTGAGAACACTGACAGTATGGCGGCGGGGTGGGTACTGCTGGGAGGATGCTGTTGTTGCTGATGATGTCTGTCCAGCCATCAGAATGTGAAATAGATATCAGCGATAAAAGGAAAGGAAGCAAAAAGGGGCCTGACGCCGTGATATCATAAAGCATCGACATGGCCAGGCTAGCCGACTACTTCGTTGTGGTCGGTTACGACCTCGATAAGAGGGGTGAGTTGTTGAAGGCTGTTTTTCTAAGTGGACTAACGTTAGCCACTGCCTCTATAGTAAACAGGAGGCGGGGACCGACCGGGACGGGACGGGACGGGACAAAACAGCATACCCTACTCCGAGATTGCAGCTCGGTCGGGCGCTCTAACTAGCACCCGTGGATGTCCAGGGCCCGGACAATGAGGGAAATGCAGTCAGTATATGAAAAAAGTTTGATGAAGAAACTAAAATACCTAACTAAAGAGCACAACGCAACAGGGCGGGAGAACGCGGTTTAGTAGCTACTTCTGCTGCCATGCACTGAATGCATAAAGCACAGTTGTAATAGAGTGTAACGTTAATGTTAAGCTGACGATTTAGCTCACTAGCTAATTAAAAGTTGGACCAGTAGCCTACGACTCTGCAGCTTGACTTCCCTGAGCTCGCTACGTTGCTACGTAGCTGTCTTGTCAATCAAACTCGTCAATGACAAAAAGAAAAAAGAACTCTGAATGTGCTTGTCACGTGTGGAAATGTTACCTTACGGAAGTATGACTCTTGCATACTGCTATTTCTATCATGATACCGAGGGGCAGGAGTCTTGTAACTATACAATATTGTTGTGTATGATGACGCCTTAACAATCTGCCCTATATATTCATAGTATCCTACCATCGGGTGCTTCTGTCATGAAAAATTCATACTGCCTTCAAAAGCCGCGTTATAGGGAGCAGGCAGTTGGCAAAACTAGTGATGTTGTAGAATGGATTCTTGTTATGACTTATTTATAAAATGTGAAGAACTCTGAATATGACAAGTAGGCTATTCAGTACCCAAATGCAATTCTCATTTGGGGAAATTGAGAGCTGTTGCAGTGCTTGTTGACAATTTGTCATGCCATGTCGAAGAGTCACATACTACAGTCAAAATATTTATTTTCTTTGCCTGTATTTGAAGTAATTTCAGATAGAGTCAAAATTGTCTAACGTGAAATGACTCTTTCATACACGATGCATGAAGTTGCATTCTTGAATCTTCTGCCTGTGCAATATAGTTCACTAAACATCATTTTTAATTGTACTTTATATGTTTACTGCTATAACCCCATTATGAAGCGGAATTAAAACAATATGTCACTGGCATAGCTTATGGTCATGAGTAGAAAGTTGAAACTGAGCAATTGTTAATGAACTAGGCTATCCTCTCAAGAAAGAGTTAGGTGTCTACTGAATTAATTGTAGGTCATTCCTGCCTCTGCAATCTCTAAGCAAAGGTCACATGTGGTCGGGTGACAGAGGTGTGAATGTTGGCCTTGCCTTACCCCTCTGACACAGTTTGCTGTTTCAGTAGATATAATTTCCTCAGCAGTTATTATTTCTGCAAGAAAGTCAGCGCACATAAATCTTATCTTTGCTGGAGTTGGGACTTGTAATAATTTTCTGACAGTACTAGTAATAGCCTGATATTGGACTCTGCATATTTTACTGCCCCAGATAAGGATGGTGAATTCCAACATGGCTCCATTTAGTACATGAGCTTAAGCAATCAGAGGAACTCGCTAGCTAAAGGCAGTGGAGAATGCATCATGTCCGAGATGATAAATGGACTCTGGTATCTGGGTGCATATATCTGACCTTACAGCAGTGATGTCATATGCAGTGCCAGGAAGCAGTGTGTGGGAAGTGTTTGTGCGTGTGTGTGTGTGTGTGTGTGTGTGTGTGTGTGTGTGTGTGCACGCGTGCTTGTGTGTGTGCGTCTGTGTGTGTGTGTGTGTGCGTGCATGTGTGCATACACGTGTGTGTGTGTGTGTGTGTGTTTCAGATATCTCACAGAATGATCATAGCAGGTTTGTCAAGCACTGCTGCTGCAGTCAAGTAGCCTTGTTTCCAGGGGTCAGACCTTTCACCTCCACAGACTCGCAGGATCACATGGTATAAGACCATGTGCTCAAGACTAGGCGTGGCACAATGCTAGATAGTCTGGCAAAGTTATTTG
Organism: Synaphobranchus kaupii; assembly: GCA_029718625.1. Lineage (NCBI taxonomy): Eukaryota > Metazoa > Chordata > Actinopteri > Anguilliformes > Synaphobranchidae > Synaphobranchus > Synaphobranchus kaupii. The sequence goes on along the minus strand of CM056377.1, from coordinate 893,667 downwards.
CCTAGATCGCTGAATGGCTTCCTCTTGTCATAAATTGCCTTATGTTCTTATGTACAAAGCACCACATTGCAACCACATCGTGCCTAAATATGTTGACACGGCTAACAGCCCTTATTAGGACACATTAACAGGTGACAGGTACCCTTGGGACAGAAATAAATGCCCTCTGATACAACGTTTGGCTGCTGTCTGTTCTAATTTGATGCTCAGTTTCTGCAGCGAATCCCCAAATGTTTGGGCGGGACGGGTTGGAATGACACAGTCTGGGTGGAGCAACTGAAGTTTCTTGCATTAGAGCACACTGCTATGGGTTGAAGTCATTCTCCAAGTATTGGGAACAGATAGGATACGCCTATCCAAGGGGCTCCATTCAAACAGGAAATAGAAGGCATACCCATGGGGAAGACGGCTGACAGTGAGAATCCAGATTCTCTGTTTTCACAGATATCCCAGCAGCCATACAGCTTTGTCTTTTACAGCAGAAGCAAGTGTTTGATCCTGTCCTTCAGTCCTTCATTTTCAGTTCCTTTTTGTCTGGGGTGGGGGTGGGGGTGGGGGGTCAATATCCCCCTTGGTGGCCAAGCAGTCCCCGCTTTGTATTTTGGCTGTAAGAGGAGGGAAGAGAGAGAGAGAGAGCGCGGGAGAGCGAGATTGTAATCATTATTCATGACAGACAGGCAGTTCTAACAAATGCACTGCCGGGGGGTTGGATGAAGAACGCTCACGCGGTCCCTCTGGGTCGCAAATTGGGACCGTGTCCCAGTACTGTGTGGCCCCCTTTTTGGTTTTTGGGGGAGAGCTTCTGCTGCTTCTGCTGCTGCTGCTGTTGGTGAATTATGTTTAAACACACGCCGGACCGTGGGCCCATCCTCCTCCCAGAGTCTGGGAATCCCACTTTGTGATTGCAGTTGCGTCCCAGTCTTTTTTCCATTTCCTTCAGAGAGCTAGTTTGTGCGCTCCAGGCGGATAATGATAGGTCTTTGTTAATGATGGCGCATTGCCGGTATGCATGCACGGTAATGTGGCACAGCTGGTTTGGTGTCGTGCTCCTGAAAGTGCGCGTGCTTTGCATGTGAACGAGGGGGTAGGAGAGGGTAACGGGGCCACGCGCTTTTGGGTGTTGAGGAATGTCGCACAGCAGGTGTGTGCTTGAGGACCCACAACCCCCCCCCCCCCCAAATAAACCACCACCATTGAATTCCAGATTTCAGAGGAGGACTGTAACCAGTCTTCGTCCCCAGGAAAAGGGCTTGCTGCTCCGGCCTCAGGGCGCATCTCCAGAATAAGGCTTCTGATAAGATCCCTGGTTTTCAAAGATGGCGCATTTGTTTAACCGAGGAGCCCCCCGTTCTTGCATTCTCTTGTTTCGCTGTAGGGTAAGAGGATGCCAAGGAGATGTTTGTCACTCTATGGCCCCTGTTGCGATGCGCCAGAGCTCAGCCCATTGCCGGCGGGTACTTTGTGTACTGTGGGTTCAGGGGCCCGCAGAAGGACAGGGGACCAGGCCAGAGGGCTTCCTTAGTTCTCCACAAGCCACACAGTGACACCCCAAGCTTACAGAACAAGCTGCACTGTTCACTGTTGAAAGGTGTGTGTGTGTGTGTGTTTTGTGGTGTGTGTAGTGTGAATGTACAGTGTGTGTGTGTGTGTGTGTGTGTGGCGTTGGTGAATGTGTGATTGTAAAGGAGTGCCGGTGGCCCCCCCACTCACCAGGGGACCCGGCATCTTGCAGGACCACAGGGAGTTTCTATTGCCCAAGCCAGGCCCCAGGCATTGATGGTCTTCCCTGGAATTCAGAGAATGTCCTCTCCTCTTTCTAGCCAGTGGACTCTTCAGTAATCCGGGTTTCCTTTGCCTTCGCCTTTCAGATAGATTAGTGTGCAGTTAATTTTTCTCCTCTCGGTGAAAGCCAGGAGCCAAAGATATTCACCTGGGACAGTGTGCATGCCTTCATCCTGCTTTAGGGCTATTTTTAACTACAAGTTCCAGTTTAAATCCAAATTCTCTCAAATTTCTGTCATGCTTTGACAACACTAGATAAAGCTTTCTACACTGCCTGGCCAAAAACAAAAAGTCACACACTCTAATATTTCGTTGGACCGCCTTTAGCTTTGATTACGGCGCGCATTCGTCGTGGCATTGTTTCGACAACCTTATGCAATGTCACAACATTTATTTCCGTCCAGAGTTGCATTAATTTTTGGCAGAGATCTTGTATTGACGACGGGAGAGTCGAATCACTCCGTAAAGTCTTCTCCAGCACATCCCAAAGACTTTCAATGGGGTTAAGGTCAGGACTCCGGTGGCCAATTCATGTGTGAAAATGATTCCTCATGCTCTCTGAACCACTCTTTCACGTATCTCAATTGTGTTATTTCTCATTACCATGAATCTATATTTCATGAGTGCTAGTGGTCTATGTTCTCTTGGTTAATCTCAGACTGTGGATAGCAATGGCCAAGCCGCCAACACTTTTATATGACACGTGTGCGCACACACACACACACACACACACACACACACACACACACCTCCATAAAAACCCAGCACATTGTGTGCGCTGTGGTGTCAGATGTGCAGCATGTGTTTGAGGAAACCGAAAGAGAAAATGAAAAATGCCACACCCCCCCCGCTGCAAATGAGTGATAAGACCCAAGAAGGAAGCAGACCAATGTTCAAAGAAGTCTAGACAGATGTTTGCGATTTTTGGTCACGTTAACGTCTGAAAGCTCTTTCCATTTGCGATTGTATCAGTGAATGAATCTGAATGTTGCACCGTTAAATAGGCCTGAACTACTGCAGCTAAACAGTACCTGTCATTCTCAGATAGACACATTGGGCCTGATTTACTAAGACCCTTAGCATGTGCAAAACCTTTTAGCGCGCGCAAAACTAATAACACAGCCAGTGATTGGTGCCAAAGCAAATGCCATGACCAATCGTTGGTCATGTTATTGGTTTTTGCGTGTGCTAAAAGGTTTTGCACACGCAAAATTTCTTAGTAAATCAAGCCCATTATGTAGTGCTGCAGGGAAGGAACCGTTTTGGCTCTGCATGGAGCAACCAGCAAAGCCCTGATCCAACCCCTTTGTCCTTTGATTTCACACAGTGATGGTGGCAGTTGGTGGCAGTTGGGTTTAGGCTCTAAAGTTCTGTGACCCTAAAGCTGGTGTATTTGGTCTCCCCTTTATCTCCTGTACAGAGGGGTTCGTTTGGGTTTGATTCCCCTCTTCTCGTTGTTTCGTGCTCTTTCTTTTATTCTGCTGACTCAGCATTACTAGCCGTTTGTCTTGGCGCGCCGTTCAGTTTTAGCTGACAACCTCTTTGGGTTTGTCCAGGTACAAAGAAATAATGAATAACTACAGTTGAAGAGGCTGTGATGATTGCCTTGTAATACTTAGAGATTCTTGGACGCCATTTTATACAGTGAACGCAGTGAGCCTCGTGTCTACAGCAGAGCCAGGTTGGATATGGAGGGTTTATACAGATCCGTGCCTGTGTGTGTGAGCCAGGGAGAAACTCGTCTGGACACTTTCTGAAGCCTTGTTTAATTAGCAGCACTGCCTGTGCCCCAACCTCTCTAATCCCTATTGGATGCGATCACTGAGGCCAGAGTGCGGATTGGGCGGAGGACACCATCCTCAGGTGGAGAGGGAGCAGTCAGCTCCTGTGGGTGTGGGCGTGGTATAGGTGTGGTGTAGGCGGGGCGCAGGCGGGGCGCAGGCTTTCAGCCGTACCTGCGCACTCCAGCGCAGACGTATGGGGGAGGAAGAGAGAGCAGGCGTTCAGGAACCTGAGGTCAGAGAGTAGCACACGTTGCGCCTACAGTTTCCCTTATATAGACACATGCGGGCTCGCTCAAACCATCTCCTTGCAATGGAGGTATGAAAATATTTTCTTCCAAAAAAATATAAATAAAAGCCAGAGAATCAAAAACGGGAGAGGTGGGGGAATTTTAAAACTACAAACTGGAGTGGATAGGGCATTAGATGTGTATTTTAAAAAGGAGTTGCTGTGGTTACTGTATTTGCCATGTATTTTTAAACGTACATACTCTTTTCTCATTTAAGGTTCATATGTAATACAGACCATCTGCAACAAGCAGTATTTAAAAAACCTACCTTCACAGGTTAGCTCTTTCTCAGCAGAACAGCATCACATGCAAGCTGTTTTGTTTGCAGTAGAATGTGATTAAAATTTTTAGAGGCTTGGCCCCTCCCTGCCTGTTCAAGTGTGATTGACAGACACTTTTGTACAGACACTTTTCTGTGTCACTGACGGCATTTCATGCTTCACTCTCGAGTACCTGTGATCTCTTGCATAATGTGATATCTTAGCAAACCATCCTAACTCAGTATAACTAAATAGTTGGTGAAAGTGCACATGAATGTCAAACTTTTAGAATTTGTTTTTAAATTTGAAGTTATATTTTTAGGGCTTTTCAGCTTTATTGGACAGCACAGTGTAGAGAGGCAGGAAGACTGGGAGCGAGAGAGAGGGAGAGACACACGACAAAGGTCGCGCGGCTGGTTTCGAACCGCCGATGTCGCGGCTCGCAATGGGCACGTGGACAGTGCCCGTACAGGCTACGCCACCGATACACTCCCGAACTTTTGATATTTTTTGAAAGCAGAATTAATAGACACAGGGATGACAGGTATGACATAGCAAGTACAGAGAACTTCAGAGCAGTGATTTTAAATAACGTTGGCACTTAGGGCTAAAGTACTCTCAGAGTGAAAACTCTTAAGCCTCCTTTACACTGTAAAAGCTGGAACCTAGAGCCAAAGCAGGATGACCTGGTGCAGAATTATTTTCCCTTGGGGGTGGGGGGTCCCCCAGGGCCCAGAGCGTGGGTGGTGGGGCCCCAAGACAGTGGTTTACCACGTGAGGTGACTCACTTCTGTGTCAAAAGGTAATAACCTTCTACAGATCTACTAAGCAGGCCTAAGAGGGGGTCGCTCCCGGTGTAATTGATGAAACGCAATAGAGCCCATTGGCCGCTCTGTAAGGAGGACGAGGAGGAGGGGAGCGGGTGGGATAAGCAGGATTACACTGTCACACACTCAACACACACATAAACAAACACACACACTCGAACATGCATGCTTGCAGACGCACAGAAGCGTACGGCACTGTTTACCTCTTTATCTTTATCCCCCCCTCTCTCTCTCTCTCTCTGTCTCTCCCTCTCTTTCTTACTCCCTCTCTCTGTCTCTCCCTCTCTTTGTCTCTCGCTTTCTGTCTTTCTCTCTCTCTCTGTCTCTCCCTCTCTCTTACTCCCTCTCTCTGTCTCTCCCTCTCTCCCTTTCTTTCTCTGTCTCTCTCTTTCTGTCTCTCCCTCTCTCTCTTACTCCCTCTCTCTGTCTCTCCCTCTCTCCCTCTCTTTCTCTGTCTCTCCCTCTCTCTCTTACTCCCTCTCTCTGTCTCTCCCTCTCTCCCTCTCTTTCTCTGTCTCTCTCTTTCTCTCTCTCTGTCTCTCCCTCTCTCTCTTACTCCCTCTCTCTGTCTCTCCCTCTCTCCCTCTCTTTCTCTGTCTCTCTCTTTCTGTCTCTCCCTCTCTCTCTTACTTCCTCTCTCTGTCTCTCCCTCTCTCCCTCTCTTTCTCTGTCTCTCCCTCTCTCTCTTACTCCCTCTCTCTGTCTCTCCCTCTCTCCCTCTCTTTCTCTGTCTCTCTCTTTCTCTCTGTCTCTCCCTCTCTCTCTTACTCCCTCTCTCTGTCTCTCCCTCTCTTTCTCTGTCTCTCTCTTTCTGTCTTTCTCTCCCCCTCTGTCTCTCTCACTCTGTCTCTCCCCCTCTCCCCCTCTCCCCCTCTGTCTCTCTCACTCTGTCTCTCCCCCTCTGTCTCTCTCACTCTGTCTCTCCCCCTCTGTCTCTCTCGCTCTGTCTCTCTCTGTCTCTCTTTCTATCGCTCTTACTCTCTCGCTCTTACTCTCTCTCTCTTTCTCTCACCTCAGCTGAAGGGAAGGCTCAGCGCCGCAGCCCAACAGTTCCGCAGATGCGTCATCCTGTGAGATGGTTATTAATAAGAACAGACCTTTATATGAAGTCACTTCCTGTTTGTGAATAAGGGAGGGGGAGGGGGGGAGTCCTGTTCTTCTTTCTACCTGCAGAAGAATTTGGTGCAAATTAGTTTCTTATGAAATAGTCAGTGGGGAAAAAGGCCTTCTGTTTTACATCACATGTATCAATACAGATGAAATAATGCATGAAATGCCTGAATTCTGTATAAAAATGCAGGTTCCAATTAAACAACATAATACTGCAGTATTTTTGAGAAGCAAGGGAACATGGCTTCTCCCCAGGCCACGCATACAGACAAGCTCTCAGACAACAACATTCTTGCAGTTTTATTGCACTTGAGAAAGTCAGTCTCGGATTGCAGATAGATTAAATCTAAAATGGAATCCCAGGGACTGGTAATGGATTCCTTAGCAGCCTTCAGTGTCATGAGTTTTTTTCTGGCTGTGGTTCCCCGCTTATCAGTATCAACTTCCCAGATGTCTAAAACGTGAGTGCAATGGGTGATATGAGCTTTGTGCTGTTAGTATTACTGTCGCTTTGCAGACAGATGAGATTCAGACAGTATGGGAACCGGCTTGTTGTGATTTGTGAGTGTTTTGAGTGTGGAGTCTAACCTAACCAATCAGCTTTTTTTCCCCCCCAGTCTCGTTTCCTGCTCGGAGACGCTTGGAGCGCTGTCTCTTATTCTGTTATTTAGTGCCTTCTGCATCGGGAGGAGTCACAATTCAGCAAGACAAGGCCATTTCCCAGCACCGACAGGCTTTTCACGGCTGATTAGAGTTTTGTGTCCTAACCACGGCCAGTGGTTGTCACGGTGATGTGGTTTTGGTGGGTGCTAAGAGTAGAGAGTGGAGACCTCCAGTATAGAATGTTTGTGGTTTGCACCAGCCAGGTAGAAATTTCTTTAAAAAAAAAAATTGTTTCAGATTGTTCCCCATTGTGTCTCCGGCCATTGGTTCTCTTTGCGAAAACTCCCCAGAACCCTAATTTTTATATCCTTTGATACCCTAGCTTGTCAGGTCATGTAGTAGAGGCAGAAACTCTGGGGGGTTTCCAAGACCAGGCTTCATACGCTGCTAGATACTTTCTAGTTTGTAGCTAAACGGCGAGCACTAGGTACCCTTTAGTGGTAGGAACATGGCGAGCATTGTTGGGCTGAATGGGATGTGAGTATAGGATGAAGATCCCAGTTTGGGTTTGGGGTGGGGGTGGGGGTGGGCGTGGCCAGGATTGACGACCGTGGGGGTGTCTGAAACTGAGTACTGACAGGAGGAGGGCTTTTACCACAGGAAATATTCGCGGAATCCAGAACCAGCCACAATCGCTCTGCGACTGTCAGACCGTGCCAGCAGACACTTCCGCTTCTAGAGTTGCGTGGCTGCCGCCAGACCCATGCCATTATTCAGTCCTGCGTCCCATAATGCATTTCTCCTGCCCCTTTCACTCTACTTCTACAGACGTTTCTGATGTAGTGATGCTGCCAACTTCCTTCTCTTCTCCTGTGGTTGAACACAGGATATATAAAATATAAAATATAAAATAGCTGTTGACTATGAGCTTCTTTGTCTCATAGGTTACTGTCCTGTCTTTGTACCGGCACACTCATCTTTGTAGCATGGGCACAGAAATAGATCGGTAAGCATTTCTCAGAAGCAATGTTTTGCTACAGAGAACAAAATAACAGTCCAGTTACGGAAGCCTGTGCAAAGCATGTGTTTATAATTTAGCCATTTAGGCAAAGTGTAACTGAAGTGGTCAGGCTCATAATCCTGGTACATTTAACATTTAACCTTTCCCTGGGAGAGATAAGTACGCCCAATTTCCAGCATCGTGCTTTGCAAATTAAACAATAGTTAGTTGCACCTTCTGATGAATAATGATCTCATCTAGGTGGGGCTCTTTTTGGAGGTAGAAATCCAAGCCAGCTGACCTATAACTCCATATTGGCTAAAAGTATCAGATTGTAGGGTTTTTGTTTTTAGTGTGACCCAACTTTCCTTTTCCTGATGCTCCTCCAGAGCGTCTGTGGTTGGAGAGGAGAGTAGGCCAAGCAAAGTGTCCCTGTTTGACGGATTAAGATGAGGGTGCAAACCTCCGGGTGCAAACCAACCGTCTGAGTTTGGAAAAATGGCGACGTACAAGATTCAAGCATAGCCTACTTATTTTAGGTTGAATCTGGGCAGTTGTTAGCTGTAACGTCAAGTTAGCATTATCGCTAACTTATCATTTCCTATAGCTAATGCTAAAACTAGGCGCATATGGTTCGTGCGGCAAACAAAAGCACGTTTCGTTCCTGTCAACCCCAGTAGACTGAAAACTTTGGTCCATAGCTAACGACGTACTTCCGTATTGCTCCTCTCTGATCCACATCGAAAAGTGCTCAGCATCGCTCTGAGCTCAGTTACCTAACGCGCCCACTGTCTCAGAAACTGTGCCACTAAAATATGATGCATAACTAAACTATGGTTCTATATCTATGGTTCCCACACTGTTCCAGGATCAGCAATTTCTCGGGGAGGGGGCGCTGGGGGGGAGGGGGTTCCTGCTGTGAGGGTAAAATGCATTCCACATCCAGTTTGTAGCCCTTTTCCCAGGGAGTCCCGGACAGGAAATAGTTTTGTAACGTGTGGAGTCCAGGACCAGCTGTTTGTGAAACTATAGAATTGGCTTTCAGACAGTCAGGACCTCCCATTCTGCTGCCAGATATGAGCATGTCGCTCATTTGGTAACGTTTCTGTCTGTGCACTTTCTATATAATGTCAGCACCAAGTCAGTTTTTCCAGGCTATTGTCAACCCCCCCCATCACCGCCAAAAACTCAATCAATCAGTCACTCTGTCACAAATCCCACAGTAACAGTGCAGGTATAAATTGTCATCCCAAGGGAGTGGATGATCCATTACCCTGCCAAAGGGCGTGGCCATGAAAGTGATGCTTCAGAACCTCACCTGTCTCAGGTACAAACTCTCCTGAAACTGACCCCCCCCCCCCAGGTAACAGTGCAGGTATAAATTGTCTCCCCAAGGGAGTGACGCCCATTGAAAGTGGATGAAAGCTGTGAGGTAATTTCTCCGGCACGACAGGAATGGTTAACTTGCCCATGAAAGTCATGCTTCAGATCCTCACCTGTCTCAGGTGCAAACTCTTCTGAAATGCGCCCCCGAGTTATGTTTTTGGGAACTGCGCCAGGGTTCTTTCACCACGCCCGTTAAGATATAATGGGATTCCACTATGGTAAAGATTAATGTCTTTGATATTAGTTGGCGAATAAATAAAATGTTCATTGTGGTTTGAAAGTGGCAGTATAAAGCGGGAAGACTGATTGAGTTTTCACTCAACACCTCCATTTTTACAGAAGCGTCAGTAATAAATTATCTCGCGCTACAGGGATTTTGGGTCTAAAATTACACCCCCCCCCCCCCACACTTCCCTCACGCACCCCCCCCCCCCCCCCCCCAACCCAAGCTCAAACTGTAGCGTAATCCAACTCCCGTTTGTCTGAGCGGAGCGGTCACAGCTTGCCTTTGTATGGCCCGCGAACCCATTTGCATAGAGCATGCGGATGGCACGGCAAGGCCATGTACACTGGCCTTTTCTGTTGTCATGGTGATCAGCAGATGCACAAAATAACCCCCCCCCCCCCAAACAATCACACACACACGCACACACACACAGAAATATGCACACACACACACACACACACACACAGTGGTGCTCCAGGCCTTGTGAGAAGTTCTGTGTTTTCATGTTGTGGGTCACTGATACTTGAGATTTTTTGATAAAATCTCACAAAAAGCCCGAGGCTACAGAATCTCCTTAGTGAGCCAAGATTTATTTTTTGTTTGTTTGTTTTCTGGAGATCCACTCAAATATGAACGAGAAAATGGTCTCAAAGCAGACTACATAATAGCAAATGACCCCCATTTTGGAACATATCAGCATTTTAAATTACTTGGAGCTCTGTTTATTGATTATCAGGCCAGATATTTGCTTGAAAATAATGATGCGAAGCCTGCGAAGCTAGTTCGGGCAGGCAACTCGCCAAGTAGCGCCAAATCGCGTCAGCTCACATGATGCTACGTCTGAAACGGGATCACCAATCTTACCTGTTCACGCAATTTGCCATCGTGTTGCTGCTACCTGCTATGTGCTATGTGCTATGTGCTATGTGCTATGTGCTACCTGCTATGTGCTATGTGCTACCTGCTATGTGCTATGTGCTACCTGCTATGTGCTATGTGCTATGTGCTACCTGCTATGTGCTATGTGCTATGTGCTACCTGCTATGTGCTATGTGCTATGTGCTATGTTGCTATGTTGCTATGTTGCATGCTTGGCTTTCCCTGCATATTCACATTTATGCCTTTCAGGCTATTTTTTTTTTGCGCTCCCACCACCACCCCAGAATCCACCTGTGGGCTGTGCTTCTCATATAATCCCCATGGGAGGGTTCAGAGGTTTACTCTCTATTATCTTGGCTGGCTTATACTAAAACATGTTAGGCAAACAGGGAGTGATAAGAGGCAGAGCCCGACGCCAAAGATTGCTTCAATAATTCAATCGTGAGTTGTCTGACTGAACTGGTATTAACAAAAATATGTGTAAGTATTTGGGTTTCAAACTTACTGTATGAGGCAGAATATTAGGCCAGCCAACATACCACTTATCACAACATTGCAAGAACTATTTAGCATGGCACCGACCTGCAAAGGCAGGTGGAAACATATCAGTTGTGATAAGAGTAAACTCAGAAGGTTTATGTGCATATACTGTATGCAGAAGATCAGATTTACGAGGCTATTACCTGCACGCAGAGCTTCTGCTTTGCATAAACAGCGCTGATAAGAAGCATTAACGAGGACCCAAATAATTAATGTACAGTGACATTTCCAGCCTCCTTTCAAAGCAGTTTGTCTCCCCCGCAGAGCAAGTGACAGCACTGTGCCACTCTGAGCAATTTGATGTTATTAAGCAACTGGACACAGTCAAGTACCCTCCACTCACTGTTTTTTTAACCATTGAAGGTGTAAGATCACAAGACTGTGTTCTTAACTGAACATTCTAATGCTGATGTAGTAATCACTACTGGTAACTGAAAGCAGAGTTCTCGAACCCTGACGTAGAATTTTGAAGAAAAAAAGCAAAAAAACCCTACTCTTCAAAAGGTTAATTGAAATGGTGTTGGATGGCACTAACTTTTTTTTTTTTTTTTCCTTGTGAGATGAAGGCTAGTGCAGTTCATCACAGGCTGATCCTGAATGTTACAGCAGACCCAGCATGACTTCCTGTCTGAGAGTAACGCATGGTGTGGGTAGGGTAGGATGCGAGAGAACTGTGTGTGTGTGCGTGCGCGTGTGCGTGCGTGTGAGAGTGTGTGTGTGTGTATATGTATGTGTGTGTGTGTGTGTGAGCACACATGATCTGTTCCTTTCATTAAGGAAATTTAAAGGCACACACTTCCTGTTAGCTGACTCCGCAGGTCCAACACCTTTTCATCCTGGGCTCTGTCTCAGTTGGCACGGAGCCATTTTGGCTCTTTCTTCGCACAGGAAGCGCTGTAGTATTTTTGAATTCTCACCCTAGACGTTGGTAGTTTCACGTATCTTTGTGGAGTAGAGGTTACGGACAGACAGCGCTGGACGCGGACGTGAATGGCAGCGCGACGTCATCCCCCAGAGGCTTGGCTGACTTTCAGGCCCTCATTAAATGCACGCTCCAGGATAGAGGCTTCTCTACTAGCCTGTGTGAATCTGCCGGCTTATCTCTGTTTGTATAAACAGAGTTTGGATATGATAACGTCTGCGTCACATAAATCACCTCCCTGAAATACGTGCGGTTTGCAGATGATGTGACCTCAATGACCGCGTTAATGGCTACTGTTTTAGGTTATGACATTTCATTTTCAAAGATAAAGATCTAATTTTATCACATTTTTATCACATTTTATACAGGTAATGGATTTATCTGCATGCAGCCTTTGCTTCGTGTATTTCATACAATATGATATTTTAGATAACATACTGTAAACTTAGCCCCTCAGCACTGGACTCTGATTGGCTGGCTGGACACCTTGCTGATCTCACCCGTACCTGTCCTGGCCGCATCCCCTCACTACAGAAACCAGCTGTCAGCTCCCAGCGATCATTCCCGGATGAACTTTGAGTCGCACTGATTTGATTGGCTGCAGCGCCCACACGCACAAGGCCAGTATGGCTGGCAAGGGTGTGGTTCTTTCCCAGAGCTGGTACAAACTGCTAAGTTTATAGCGCTATATTTACCCAAAGTGAGCATTACATTATACATTATACATTATAGGAATTTAGCAGACGCTCTTATCCAGAGCGACTTACACAGTATTTGCATTTATACATAGTATCCATTTATGCAGCTGGATATATACTGAAGCAATGCAGGTGAAGTACCTTGCTCGAGGGTACAACGGCAGTGTCGTACCTGGGAATCGAACCTGCAACCTTTCGGTTACAAGCCCAGTTCCTTAACCACTGTGCTACACTGCCGCCTAAATGTCAAACCATTATTAGCAGGCGCAGTTCATCCTGGAACTGGTGTTACTGCTCAGATTCTGTATTTTAAATTGTAAAGTGTGTCTGTGTGTGTGTGTGTGCGCGTGTGTGTTTTTGTAGGTGGATGGGTTACAGTCGGTCATTTAGCAGACGCTCTTATCTACAGCGACTTGTTTGTGTGTGGGGGCGTGTGTGTGTGTGTGTGTGTGTGTGTGTGTGTGTGTGTGTGTGTGCGTGTGTGTTTTTGTAGGTGGATGGGTTACAGTCGGTCATTTAGCAGACGCTCTTATCTACAGGGACTTGTTTGTGTGTGTGTGTGTGTGTGTGTGTGTGTCGTTGTGTGTGGGGGCGTGTCGTTGTGTGTGGGGGCGTGTCGTTGCGTGTGGGGGCGTGTCGTCTTCGTGAGTTTTTCCCAGGTAGAAAGGTTTGCCATGCGCTGCATCGTCCTTTATCAATACGGTTGTATCACATGATCACCAGTCACAGTGACAGCATGATCACCAGTCACAGTGACAGCATGATCACCAGTCACAGTGACAGCATGATCACCAGTCACAGTGACAGTGCAGCTCTTGTTTTGTGGTGTTTTGTGACATCTGTGTTAAAGATTAACTTGTTTAATTAAACACTGTTTAATTTCCAGCATGTTCAGGGTCTTGTGCTGATGCTGGCCTCTACCCCATGCTCTCTCTCTCTCTCTCTCTCTCTCTCTCTCTCTCTCTCTCTCTCTCTCTCTCACACACACACACACACACACGCACACACACGCACACACACACACACACACACACACACACACACACACACACACACACACACACACACACACACACACACACTCCCGTTGGCATGCCATTCTAAGGGTGCTATTTCTGTCTTATCAGCCATGCACAAGCCCAGGGCCTTCAGGATTTTATCTGCATGCCCAGGATAATTGTTTGACGTTTAGATGCACTCGTAATGACCCGGGGTACTAGGCTACTGCTAAAGCTTGTTTCGCGACGCATACGTTTAAGGGAGTGAAGAAACTTCAAGGCAAACACTCATCATATTTCACGGATTTCAGTGTAAACCATGAGACTGTGGCGAGTTCAGGCTAGGTCCTGCCATGTATCACTGAATGTATCGCTTCAGTTGGTTTCATAACGTGATTTGATGATGAGTTTTGTTATTAAGCCAGCCTGTGCTGTCAGGCCCTGACCAATACCTCCACCTGTCACCCAGCGTAGAGTTTGGGGAGGTGTGGCAGTTTGAAAGACCCTCTATGCTTCCTCCACCCTCTCCTCCCCTCCACTCCTCCTTACAAACGCCCCCCCCTCCCTCCCTTCCTGTCTCCTCAGGGGCCAGCGAGGGCCAAGGCCACATTCTCCAGCGCTTTCCTGAGAAGGACTGGGAGGACAACCCCTTTCCCCAGGGCATCGAATTGGTAAGTCCCGCCCACTTCCCCGTGACCTCACGCATCCTCCAAGTCCCCTCCACTTATCACTGAGGACGGCTCCCTGAAGGCCTGTCACCGATGATCCATCTCTTTAGTGTGCCCAGTTCTCATCGTGAGCCCAAGCAGAGGTTACTGGGTGAGAGCGTCAACGAGCCAACGAATCCAGTCTGTACCCCGGAGAACGAAAGTCTTCTCTCCCAGCGTGAAACGTTCACATCGAGGAGAGCCACACTCCTGGCCTTGGCCGTAAACCCGCACGACAGGACTTAATGTCTGACTTAATAACCAGGGCCAAGTGCTCCGTGCATTGTGCACAGTACAGGACACAATAGAGGTACAGCGGCTCAATAAACAATGCGGCCCTGTATGCCCTGTTTAATCCTACGCGAAGGTTAATATTTAAGCTTTGAAAGAAGACTGCGTGTGCCCTTTTGTTATGAATTTTGAATTCATTCCGCGCATTCCTGTGTTGCATTGTGTGTGTGTTTCATTTCATTCATTTAGGTTCACTTGCTTTTTGCTCTCGGTGATGTATTGGGCCGGATGTTTGTCGTTCATTTCTTTTGATCAATGGAATGTTCTTTAAAAAATAAATAATAAATAAAAAAATAGAATGAAATTCAATGGGTCCAAATAAAACTCTGACCACAAATCAATCATGGCTAAGGGCTTTAATAAATGTGTGCTAAAATCCACGAATTGATGGAAAAACACCCGGAACGTTCTTCTCCCTTCCGCTGTAGTTCTGCCAGCCCAGCGGGTGGGAGCTTGCTCCTGAGAGACTTCCGCCGTGCTTCTTCATAGCGGTTCTGACCAACATCAACTCTGAGCGCCATTACTGTGCTTGCTTCACCTTCTGGGAAGAGGCCGATGACCCTGAGGTGGGTATATTATGCAAGTCTGCCTCAACGAGGTAAGAGCTAGGGGAACTCGCACGCCGCTGAGTCTTTTAATAAGACTCATGGATGAGGGTCATCGTCCCGTCAACTCAGACACACGATTGAGGGTGACAATGAACGATAACAGCGATGTTCTCAATATGTGTGGAGCTGTTTGGGGGCTCTCTGGTGGAAGTGTGTGTGTGTATGTAACTGGAGCAGTCATAGATGTGCATCGATGTCCATTAAAATGTTATTTTATTTACACCAGGTTATGTAATATGAACCTGAATTTGTAGCCTGCTCTGTTGAATTTGAAGTTGAATTTCCATTCTGCCAAATTAATTTACTCTTGCTTAACCTTAATGTGCATATGGATACTTTTAGATGTGCTTATGTAATTATGTCAGCATCTGTTCTGGGTTATGAACCGTAGAGCGTTGCTGTCCACATGGTATGATTAGTGATGAGATGAGCTCGCTGAACCGAAGGACAAAGGTCTTTAATCTAACACCCCCCTCCTCCCTAAAAAACCACCCTCCACAGCCCCGGAAGCACCTCTCCAGTGAAGCCGATGAGGATGAGGATGAGGATGATGACCCTGGGATTATCCAGCCAGCGCAGCTCTTCGCCCCCAAGAGCCTGGTGCTGGTGTCCCGGCTGGACCACGCAGATGTCTTCAGGGTAGGACACCGTTTCCACAGTGACATTTCTCCACTGTGTCCAAAGCACCAGTGTTCCACAGTCTCCACAGTAACAGCATTCCAGAGTATCTACCGTAACAGTGTTCCACAGTTTCCACAGTAACAGTGTTCTATGGTTCACACACACCTCTATTTAGAACAAGTTAGCGCTGATTTTCCTTCCTGATACTTAACAAAAGGAAAATTTACCGTTTTTGATTAGATTTTTGTGAAAATTAATGTGGAAGGAGGGAAATAAAGCACATGTTTTTTGCACAAGCATCTCGCAACCCACCTCAACCCCCCAAAACTGAAAGTGTGCGAACCCCTGTTCTACAGTGTCTGTGCTGTACAGTAAGTATTCTGCTGTAGCAATGTTCATTTCTGGTTCTTGGTTCCTGTCCAGATAGGTTTTAGTTTCCAGTTCAGCCTGAACTACTTTACTAAGAGTCGGTTTTTTGATTTGGAAAAAGTTAGATATAAATTGAGGGGCTTGTTAATGCTGCTGTATAATTGGCGATTGCCGATTTGACAACACGGCGGGATTCTACAGCAGCGGCCCCCGTGACCTGTGCTCGGTGCATGACCTCGAACCTCTGACCTGTGACCTCTGGGCTCTTGCTTCCTGTGTGCAGAACTGCCTGGGGCTGATTTACACTGTGCACATTGATGGGCTCAACGTTCCCATGGAGACCCTGATCGGAAACCTACTGACCTGCATCATTCCCATAGCGGGAGGATCCCAGGTGAGAACGTGGTCGCTACGGCAACCTGCGTGGAAACTCAAAAAGCATTTGGTTCACAAATGAAGATGTTGCTTAAAGTGATCAAGGGCTTAAAGGCTCGGTGAAACGTGCTGTTTTTACATTCCCCGCCCCGAGTATTTCTGCCTGTTTCAGTGTGTGCTGTATCGTTGGTTCTGCTACAGATGAACGCTCTCCTCTTTACTCGCTGTTGGACAGAAATCCAGGCGGTTGTCATAATGGTTAAATATTTTCACATTTTGAAATGAGAGGCAATAAAATAATTGTTTACAGGAATTGTATTGCACAGGGAGGGTGGGGCGGAATGACTGGCTCTCGTGTTGTGTGGTTTCGGTTTTGCAGCTTAATCCAATAATTGTGCTAGTAGTCATATTGCAACTGGAATTTTCCTATTTAAACTCCACGGAAAAATCCAGCACAGTCTGTAGATGTTAGCTTAACTTGGGTTTACCCCTGTTGGTTCTTACTGTGATAATTTACTGTTTGGGGCAGTGAAGCTCTTTGTCCTCAACATGACTTGACTCCTTTTCCAGTATCATGTAATTGCATAAAAAGATCAAAATCCTGCAAAGTCTGTAGATGTTAGCGGGGGTTGGTTCTAATAATAATAATAATAATAATACCTTGCATTTATATAGTGCCTTTCTATACTCAAATACTCAAAGCGCTTACAGTGATGAGGGGGAAACTACCAGCACCAATGTGTAGCACCCACCTGGGTGATGCAGCGGCAGCCATTTTGTGCCATTTTGAATGCTCACCACACATCAGTAAGAAGCTTGTTCTTACTGATTAGTGATAGTTTCCTGTTTGGTGAAGCTCTTTGTCCCATAATGACTTGACTCCTTTTCCAGTGTCATTTTACTGCATAAAATGAAAGAGCAACCCATAGGTGTGATTGCATACGTTCATTTCAGCAGGCAGTTCAAAGGCCCTGCGCAAAGAGTCATTTTGAAAGGCTTTCATGACGCTTATTATGACTTATTGACCTTGCAGTAAAAAAAGGAACGCACAAACATACTCTATACAAACAAACAAACATATAGTATAACAGCTGGAGAAATAATTTGCCCTCTTTACGAGTAATCTCAGCCTTATTTAGTGGTCAGTGAAATTGCGTGCCAGGGGTTTTGGTCTTACACGTAAATATGCACGTAGAGGAAAGAGGATTTTCTCCATGCTGTCCAGGGCAAAGGAAGCTATTGCCACATTCTGGGGTGAAACTGTCTAGCAGTGGATTTGCCAAGAACTTAAATAAATAAACAAAAAAATGTTTGACACCATTGAGGAATGGTACCAGGAGATATTTAAACGATTGGCTGACCGCATGGTGTAATACTTTATTTCCCCCATCAGATCATTTTTATAGAGGATGTTCTTTACGGGGGCTGAAGAGACATTGGCACAGTGGTATTGCCTTTGTCTGTGGACACAGAGTTTCAGGGTTCATACCTCGTTCTTAGGGCATCAGTGTAGTACAGTGGTTAGGGAGCTGGGCTTCCAACACAGAGATGGAGGGTTCAATTCCCAGGAAAGGCACTGCTGTTGTACCCTTGAGCTAAAGGTACTTAACCCCGATTGCTTCAGATAAATATCCAGCTGTATAAATTGATAGTTTGTAGAACTTTTACAGTAGTATACAGTAGTAAACTGTAAGTCGCTCTAGATAAGATGTAAATGTGACCCAGCAGGCCCAGTAATGCAGTGGTCAGCTCTGCCATGCCCTCAGGGAGGTGTCTGGCATTGGGTTTTTATCTGCCTCTGCGTGTCTGATCCTGTGTGTTACAGGTGTGTCACTCCCGTGTTTGTAGTTTTAACTTGGTTCCTCAGAACTTTACCTGTTCCCGGCTCCTCCACTGCCTCCAGGTAAACCTTATCTCTCAGCATTCAGTAGCTTCTGCCAGTTCGCCCATCATATGATTCTGATCTCAATAGAGATTGCTGTTTGTTTCCCCCCCACCCCCCCCACCATTTAGTTATTATTGTTAGTTTTGTTTTGTCCTTTAAAACTGCAGCGATCCGCCAATCAGTCAAGCGGCCATTAGCGCTTGGCTTTGTGGAACGTGAGCCGCTGCTGGAGCTTCTGTGAATGAGCTTCTGTGAATGTGGTTTATCGCTTTGTTGCTTTTATCTCTTGATTTAATGTGCTTTTATAGTGTGTTCCTGCTTGACGTTGCTCTAATATTGTGGATCGTGATGATCTGGAGTTTTTTTTTGTTGTTGTTGTTTGTCCATTTGCACCTTGTTTGTCAATCGGGAAGTGCTGGGCCCATATTCATAAAGCGTCACAGTGTAGGAGTGCAGATCTGGGATGAGGTTTGTGCTGATCTGGGATGTCGTTTGCCCTGTTCATATCCTAACATTGCCATTATGAGCTAACTGGTCCAAGATCAGCACTCCTTTTACTGAGGCACAGTAAGAATATAAGGCCGAGCGTCCACTCTACACACCTCTCTCTCTCTCTCTACTCTGCCAGGATTACGAAGGCGGGGCATTGGGGTATTCAATGCCCCGCCTTTGTAAAGGCCCAGAATAACTGCAGTGTAGATAGGGCAGGATGAACATATGGCCTTGGGGGTTGGGGGGGAGGAGGGAGTCGGGACAGATGGCCGCTGTGTGGACAAGGAGGATTGGAAGTGGATAATGCGGCCCTGCCAATTTATTATTATTATTATTTTTAAATTTTTTATTCTTTTTAAAGACTGCAATGGCACTTAGAGTGAGCCATGACAGACCCGATTGACATTCTGTCTTTTAAAAGCGAAAAGATTCCTCCGTAATGCCACAGCACCTGCCAGCGGGTTCAGGAATGCTTTCTCTCTCAGCAACAAGCTGACATACAATGCACCGGGAAAAATAGGTTTTAATCCGAGGTTACCGTGGCAATAAATCAGAGCCCTTAGAACCGTTCTTCTTTAATCAGCCATCCTCTTGTCATAACAGCTGCAGTCTTGAAAGGAAATAGTTTATTAATTTCTTGCTGTAGTCGTTAGTTGTTGAAAATACCATCAGCCGTTTCAAAAGGTCAAATCTGCACATTGGACTTCGTGTGGAACCTGATGTGTGAATCAAGCTGGTCATGCCTGGCTGTGTGTGTGTGTGTGTGTGTGTGTGTGTGTGTGAGAGACAGACAGAGAGAGAGAGAGACCTGCAGCATGTAGCCCCAGCCATAGTATCGAAACAGTGATTCTGTGTTAAAATGGTTTATAGGAAGAAGGTGGCGATTAGGAATGTTGAGCAGCCTCGTGCCGGTAACCTCAAGTCTTTAAAATTTACTGCGGGCGTTCATGTAAGTGGCTCCCACTGTTTCAACTGTTTCTGGCTCTTAAAGGGCCAGCCAGTCCTACCCATCATCACTGCACTAAAAGAAGTGCCTTACTGTGAATGGCCTTCAAAAACTTGGTCCTCAGGCCTGATTTTACCATAATCAGTTACCCCCATGAAAACATATGCATGTCTTTGCGGGGGAAAAAAACTTTGTTATCTATGACAAACATTCAGTTTTCCATTTAGCTCCGAGGGACATTTAATCACAGTTTTATTTTCCAAGAGAATTACTGTCAGCAAATAAACACTTTTCCTTATTGTGTTTCCCAGTATTGACTTCCTGTAAGGGGAACCGACAAAGTTAATTTGGGAGAGTGCAGTGTCGTAATCCCAGTTACACACACACGCTTCCTCCTGGGGTTTGGAACATTGTTGTCATTGCCTACTCATTGATTAAGAAGCCCAAAAGCACCGTTGTAAATGTTTTAATGCTTGATAGTGCGGTCTCCAGACATTCCTGTGATCCTTGGCTGTTTGCATCATGCCCTGTGCTGAGCCTCCTCCGAGTCAAAAAGACTCGGAAGATGCCAGGACTCTTTGTGTGGATGATGGTTTGCTTTGGTCTCCTTAGAATGAAAGCAGGGAGGAACACAAGGAACTAAATGGCGTTGTGTGGTGTTTGAGCATTGCAAGCTCCCTGGCCATTTTCATCCTTGATTTTCCTGTTTTTTTTTTTTCCTTCTCTTTCTTGTTGTGGTGGGTGTAAGGATAGTAAGGATAGATGCACAATATTTGGTCTGAAAAAGCAGCCACCCCGCCTGTGTACTCTGTCTTTGAAAAGACCCTTGTTTTGTTTTTTTTTGCATCGCGCCATGTGGTTATACATTGTGTTTGTTTTGTGTTTTGTGTTCTGTGTTCTGTTTCTAACACATGTGCTCTCCTGTGATGTCTCCGTCTATTGCTAACGCTAGCCCGGACCAGACGCGGAGGAGGAAAGTGTGGTACGCTCGTCTCTATCCTATTCTATCTATACCTTCATAGTTCCCAGCCTCAGATCTGTAGAACAGGGACAGTGTCTCTCCTTACCTTCCCCCTCCCTTTCTCTGGGGGGGGGGGCGAGGGGGTGGGGGTCGGGGTCAATTAATCTTCTTCCAGTCATGACAAATCAAATGGAAATGGGCACAGTTAGCCTAATTCATGAACCAGCCACTAATCGCATATACACAAAAAACTCTGTATTAACAGCACTCTTTGCTCGGCACAAAATCATGCATGAAAAAGAGTCGGATTTCTGCAAGGTGAGCAACTTACTAAAACATTTTATAGTTTTAAAAGAAAAAGAGAAAGAATCTCACCTCATCTTTGGGAGCAGATTTTGGTTAGTATTTGAATCTGCTGATGGGTCAGAAACCTGCTCTTGGCACTGGCTGCGTGGCAATGCCGTCCCGGGGGATTGATTTCAGCGAGTCAGACCATGTGCTGCTGCCACTGAACCATCCCAGTGATGTTAACCATGCTTCCCTTACAGGTGGATGTTATACGCTGTTCTTCCACATGCTCTTCTTCCACATGCTGTCATCACACGCTTAAAACCAGGGGTGGGGAACCTTAATCCGAAAAGGGCCAGTGTGGGTGCAGGTTTTTGTTTTAGCCCAGCACTACGACACCTGATTCAACTAATTAACTAATCATGTTCTTCAATCAAGACCTTGATAAGTAGAATCAGGTGTCTTAGTGCTGGGCTAAAACGAAAACCCACGCCGGCCCTTTTCGGATAAGGCTCCCCAACCTTGCGTTAAACCTACGCTGAGTTTTTTTCTCTGTGAGAGCTGAGCTTCTGTTACATTTCCAAGCTTTCGTGCTCTTGTGTGCCTTTTCAAAAAGACAAATTTTCATTTGAACAAGGGCCGTTCTTTTTCTAAAAATTAAATGGTTCAGTCCCTTATTTATTTATTTATTTATTTATTGTTTAGCAAGGAAAAAATCATGTTGTGTATTTTGGTCTATTGGCCCCTTTTCAACTGAGTTTGTGAGACACTTCCGTATCTCAAAGCTTACATTGTGCAAAATGAGCTGTATACAGAGCTGTAAAATCTGGAATTTAACATGCAGCTTCCTAAAAAAATTGCACTAATAATTCTGATGAGTGATAATAGTTGATCTTTCATAAAACACTTAAAATGTAACTTGTAACAATGTGTTAGACATAGTTTTTTAAATGTAAATCTTGATTGTTTTGATCCGTCAGGAAAATGCTTCTTGTTTGCCATGAATTCAACAGTTAATTAGTCTAGATTCATTCAGGTACTGATGTCTTCCTCTGCATGACAGTGACAAAAAGTGAAATTTATTAACTGTCTCACCAACTAATATTAACCTTATGATGTTCTAAAATACCTCTTACACTTACCTCTGAGAAACAAGGTCTATGGTCTAGAGAACGAGAGGTTTGTGGGCTATGCAGATGACAGGGTCCAGCAGGTTGTTAGATTGGTGCCGGGTCCAGCAGGTTGTTAGATTGGTGCTGGGTCCAGCAGGTTGTTAGATTGGTGCTGGGTCCAGCAGGTTGTTAGATTGGTGCTGGGTCCAGCAGGTTGTTAGATTGGTGCCGGGTCCAGCAGGTTGTTAGATTGGTGCCGGGTCCAGCAGGTTGTTAGATTGGTGCCGGGTCCAGCAGGTTGTTAGATTGGTGCTGGGTCCAGCAGGTTGTTAGATTGGTGCCGGGTCCAGCAGGTTGTTAGATTGGTGCTGGGTCCAGCAGGTTGTTAGATTGGTGCCGGGTCCAGCAGGTTGTTAGATTGGTGCCGGGTCCAGCAGGTTGTTAGATTGGTGCTGGGTCCAGCAGGTTGTTAGATTGGTGCTGGGTCCAGCAGGTTGTTAGATTGGTGCCGGGTCCAGCAGGTTGTTAGATTGGTGCCGGGTCCAGCAGGTTGTTAGATTGGTGCCGGGTCCAGCAGGTTGTTAGATTGGTGCCGGGTCCAGCAGGTTGTTAGATTGGCGCCGGGTCCAGCAGGTTGTTAGATTGGTGCCGGGTTCAGCAGGTTGTTAGATTGGTGCCGGGTCCAGCAGGTTGTTAGATTGGTGCCGGGTCCAGCAGGTTGTTAGATTGGTGCCGGGTCCAGCAGGTTGTTAGATTGGTGCCGGGTCCAGCAGGTTGTTAGATTGGTGCCGGGTCCAGCAGGTTGTTAGATTGGTGCCGGGTCCAGCAGGTTGTTAGATTGGTGCCGGGTCCAGCAGGTTGTTAGATTGGTGCCGGGTCCAGCAGGTTGTTAGATTGGCGCCGGGTCCAGGCCCGTCCTTGCTGCAGTGGTGGAGTGTTGCTCTTAACCTGAGTCCATTGGCTGTTCTCCTCTCTCCAGAGGACCATAACACTGGGAGCAGGAGACCGGCAGGTGATCCAGACCCCCATCAACGACTCGCTCCCAGTTAGCGGCTGCAGCGTGGCCCACCTCTTCCGGCAGTTAGGTACGTACTGTGGGCTCTGGAGCCCTTGCCTCTGCAATCAGAATATTGTGTACACGCCGTGGGTTCTAGAACCCGTTCCCTCTCTATGCAGGTGGTCGGGTACACGCAGTGGGTTCTAGAACCCGTTCCCTCTCTATGCAGGCGGTCGGGTACACGCAGCGGGTTCTAGAACCCATTCCCTCTCTATGCAGGCGGGCGGGTAAGCACCATGGTGTCACCTGCGCCTTTGATTGTGTTGTGGGGAAAGAAATCACAACCAAAGTACGTTCAGGTTTTTGGTTTCTCATGGTTAATGTTTTATGAAAAGGTAATTTAGTTAATAATCACATATACTGTAGTGTCGCCAAGGCAACCGCGTCACATTTGAGTAGGTCCCGGAGCGGGAATCACATATACTGTACATATATTGTGTATTTTAATATTTAATCACGTGTGTTTGTTTCTGTGTATGATATACAGATTTGACAGCATTCCAAAGTATTTTAATTATTAAAAGAAGTGTATTTAGTTTTAACAGGTAGTGTTTGCTCACCTGTGTTAGAAGTTAGCAGAGTGTGTGTTTTCTTCGTTGGTAAGGTCTGATATGGTCTGTGACCGCGATCGATCCCCATCTCTCTCCTCTGGCAGGAATCAACAATGTCCTGTGCCTGTTTTGTGCCGCGCTGACCGAACACAAGATCCTCTTCCTGTCCAGCAGCTACCACCGCCTGACGGATGCGTGCCGTGCCCTCCTGGCCATCATGTTTCCGCTTAAATACAGGTGAGCACCTGCGCCCGTGCCCCAGGCCTTACCTTTGTGTATCACGTCTGAGTGGAAGTGACAGCGGTTTAGCCCTTGAGGTAACCCTTGGCATTATTACTGCAGCTGTATGTAACTGCATTGGTGTCAGCGTAGATCTTAAAGGGCCCGTGTTTGAAGTGCGACCTGTTTGAAGTTCTGCTGTAGACATGCACGCTCGTGTGCGCCCTTCCATATTTAGGACGCCGATGAGACAGGGCTACAGTTTGGGATTGGGCATTCCCAAATTGGGAAGAAAATTGGGCAGCTCTAAACCTACTTGGTCGCCATGGAAACCAGGAACTTGTTTGCAATACGACCCAAGAAAGTATGCATGTTTTTATTTTTTTTGTCAGATATGTAAGCATTCTGAACAGCTCTTCTGAATAATCTCTCTCGCTCCCTCTCTCTCTTTTTCTTTCTCTCTCTCTCTCTCGCACGTTCTCTCTCTCTCCCTCTCCCTCTCTCTCTCTCTCTCTCTCTCTCTCTCCCCCTCTCTCCCTCTCTCTCACAGTTTCACGTACATTCCCATTCTCCCAGGGAGACTCCTGGAGGTGCTCAGCACTCCCACGCCATTCATTATCGGGGTCAGCTCCCTCTTCCGCTCCGAGACGCAAGAGCTGGTCAGTCCACGCCCGCCACGCCCGCCACGCCCTCCTGCAATACCCCATCCTACACTGGGGATGTGCAGCGGCTGTGTTCATACCTGTCTAATTTAGACTAGAAACCTGGAGTTTTCCCATTTCCAGGTTTCTATGTGAATACAGATACAGATACAGACGCAGGTACAGGTACAGACACAGGTACAGGTACAGACGCAGGTACAGACACAGACGCAGGTACAGACACAGGTACAGACACAGACGCAGGTACAGGTACAGACACAGGTACAGGTACAGACACAGGTACAGGTACAGACGCAGGTACAGGTACAGACGCAGGTACAGGTACAGACACAGGTGCAGACACAGACGCAGGTACAGACACAGGTACAGGTACAGACGCAGGTACAGACACATGTACAGGTACAGACACAGACGCAGGTACAGACACAGACGCAGGTACAGACGCAGGTACAGGTACAGACGCAGGTACAGACACAGGTACAGGCACAGACGTAGGTACAGACGCAGGTACAGACACAGACGCAGACACAGGTACAGACACAGGCACAGGTACAGACACAGACGCAGGTACAGGTACACACACAGGTACAGACACAGACGCAGGTACAGACGCAGGTACAGGCACATGCACAGGTATAGACGCAGGTACAGGCACAGACGTAGGTACAGACACAGGTACAGACGCAGGTACAGACACAGATACAGACGCAGATACAGACACAGGTACAGGCACAGACGTAGGTACAGACACAGGTACAGACACAGACGCAGGTACAGGTACAGACACAGACACAGGTACAAATAGGTTTGTTTGTAGAACAGATTCAGAATACCGATACTGCACACCCCCCCTATCCTATACCGCGTGTCAGTGTGTGAGCGGGGGTAACACTCAAAACAAAGCTCTTGTTCTGATGACCTCATTAAAATGTGCCATTTGAAGAACGCCATTGCTTTGCTTATATGTCGATGGTAATTTTTACCTGATGATGGTATGTACTGTATCGCCAGTCTGTGCTGGGAAAGTGACGCCTACACATCCTGGCGCGCTTTACCCCTTTAAACTGCGCTCTGCCAGTGCGGAGTTTTATGGACTGTATGGAATGTTCTTTAGCAATGCTTCTTTCATAGACAAAACACAATGTCATCGTGGCATTAAAGGCATTCCTGCAGAGGAAGGCATATGGAT
Organism: Synaphobranchus kaupii; assembly: GCA_029718625.1. Classification (NCBI taxonomy): domain Eukaryota; kingdom Metazoa; phylum Chordata; class Actinopteri; order Anguilliformes; family Synaphobranchidae; genus Synaphobranchus; species Synaphobranchus kaupii. Next base: position 868,032 of record CM056377.1, on the reverse strand, counting down.
TATTAAATATTAACGAAAGCAGATTTGTATCATGTATCAAACCAGTGCGCTTTTGTGTCTGGAAACAACGGACAGCCTGTTCTATGTATGTCATACGGTCCGAAGATAATGTGATGGGGGAACATGCTTGGTCCAAGGTCACATCGCTGGCAGTATCACACACTGTGTCTGAATCTTTGAAGGGCTGGTCACCGTGTGAATGAGTACTGGCTGGGGAGGGAACAATGACTATATGTGAGGCTTTATGAAGCACTCCTACAGCACAACACAGCTCAGACAAGTCTGTTTATCACAGTAGTCAAGGTCCTTGGGATGAACCAGTTCAAACCCGCAGGAAAAGTTTTATTTATCAGAATCAATCAACAGTCAAATGGTTTTCACGCTGTGCTAACGGTTTAACTTTGCTGTACATGACAACTCCACTTCTGCAGTTATTTGCTGGGATGTGTTTAATGGAGACCAGGGATGACCTGTGCGTGCGTGCGTTGTACCTGTGGGTGCATTGATACATGTCCGTGTCCGTGTGTGTCCCACAGCTGGACGTGATCATCGCGGATCTCGACGGCGGCACGGTGACGATCCCGGAGTGTGTTCACGTGTCACCGCTACCCGACCCCCTGCTGCACCAGACCCAGACAGCACTCTCCATGGTAACCACCTATCGTACAGCACCACGTAGATACCTCACTACCTGAAGAACATCAGATTGTTTAAAGGGTGTTGTGGTATACTATATTGAACACAGCTAGCTGACCAGGGAAGTACAGTGTCAGAGCACTACTTGTACACTCAGTGAAATGCCTTTTGGTGTTTCATAGTAAAGGGAAGGGGATCTCTGGTTAACCACATTCTTCATTCCACCTGCTCCGCATACTATATGCTTAGAGCCATGGACTCTGGACCTGAAATAGAACAAGAGGCTTTATTCCCAGATCCAGTTGAATACCTGCACCTACTATACCTGGGTGCACAATGTGTTCATCTTGCTGGTTACCCTGGGTGCAGAATATGTTAAATTATTAGTTATTAGTTATTATTAGTTGCATGTAGACCTGCCGTCAGGAATACACGTTGGTGCGCGTAGAAAACACTCCATCCTGTGTTTGCACTGCCTTTCCGTGCATCTTCCCCAAATCGAGCGGAATGATAACAACTTCCTTTAAAAAAAAAGGCTTTTGATTCATTGCACTTACATAATGGTTACTGGTAGTCTAGTCTTTCCCGTTATTGTGAGCCTAAATTTTGGCTGAGCTCCAGCGAATCTGCATAATGGGAGTAAAATATGCGATAAATCTTTGTTAAGAGGTGGTTTTGTGAGGAGTCGGTTTGTTTTGTGAATTATTGCGAAAGATAGGCTCAGACCACTCCTTCTTTCCTGGCGTCTAGCGCTGTGCAGTGATTTTCCACTTTGGAACCCCGATCATTGTTATATAAACATCAAAATGATTTTTAGGGCATTGTGAAGTTCAGACAGGTATTTGTGTGGGGCTTTCACTCAACTGCAACTGAAGATGATGTGTCTCTGACATAGTCTCTGCAGTGGGCGGTCGTGACTGATTAATGTCCCAAAATAGAGAACCAGACATTAGAACACGATACGGCCATTGGCCGTAACCCGATACGGAGACCGGAGAAAGGTTTGCAGGGTTGGCGTGTCTCAAAAAGGCCTGTGGCATTGAACATCTGCAGCCAAAAACATGCAAAAAATGCTTGTGTTTGGATTAGCTGCATACTTACCTAACAGTGTATGAATACGGTGGGCCCTGTCGTCAGCCTTACGAGGCAGTATTTGGGAACTTTGTGACGGACAGCCTAGATAATGATAGAAGGCCTCCCCTACTTTTGCCATAGGAGGACGCCCACGATTCCACTGCAGCAACTGTGCAGCACACTCTATGCAAAAAAATAACCCCAAAATCCCAGTCAGCTCAGAAAATGCCATTTGGGTTCTACGCATTGGAAAGGGTTGCTGTGGCCTTTCCCCCTTCAGTAAAAAGTGCCTTGGGATGCTGTATGAGGTGCTGTATAAATGTTGTGTAAATGTTGTCGACCCATTCTTCTTCATTTGGGAGATGAATGTGAATTTCTGGTACTAAGAGACCATGAGAGAATCTAGAACATAAATCACTGTCTAGCCCACTGTTTATACTGTATGAAGACCTCTTCTCCTTTGCTACGAGGCAGACTGCTGTCCTTTTACCTCAGAGGAACTTTACTTAATGCCTAATTTTAAACCCATTAACAGGCTCAATAACTCAATAAATTCATGGCATTACACCGTTGACCCTTTTCCCCTCTTTGGGTGGAATGGTAAAGCTCTGCGGGCTGAGACAGACCTCGTATGAGCACTGAGAGCAGCCCTCCCGTGTGAATCTCAACCTGCTGTGTTTTTCCATCTGCTTTTACCAGGCAAACAGGGAGGTCACTTCTTTTTTTTTTTTTTTTTTAGGTACACAAAAAGCCTGGGTTTATATTGCAGCCAGGATGTGTAAATGTTTGCTTGGGGAACTTATGAGAAGAGTAAGAAACTTGCTGTCCTTTAGACCTGTACACACGTGCAGTGTATATACTTACTTGGGTGGAAAAATATGTTTCGTGGATGTATGTTCTGGCCATGTTGCGTTTTCCCAGTGTTCTGTATCAGGTGCAGGTATATATTTCCCAGAGTTCTCTGCGCTTGCGGCGTTTTCCGCGCTTTCTCGGCGCTCTGCGCTCCGTCCGCAGTCGTCTCATAGAATGCGACCTGGGCTGGTGGTGACGCTCAGATGCGATCGGCGTGGCGTCACCGTTGCCAAGGCAACCACGTCACATTTGAGTATAGCTCCCGGAGCGGGAACAACGCCCCGAACGTCCGACCCAAAACTTCTGTGTCGACGCAATGCTGTGGCCCCATGCGCCAATGGAGTGGATTACGAGAAGTGCCTCTTTAGTACAGCCTCAGAGTGGAGATGATAACTGTGTGTGTGTGTGTGCGTGCGTGCGTGCGTGCGTGCGTGCGTGCGTGCGTGCGTGCGTGCGTGCGTGCGTGCGTGCGTGAAGCCTGATAAGAGATCTTTTATGAGACAGACAGTTAATTTGGTGAATTGCCTGGAAAAAGGTTTCAGAGATGCTGCAGCAGATTATGGGGAAAGCGAAACTCTCATCCTCAACTTCTCTGTCTTATTGGCAAGCGATGAGCTGACACACACACACACACACACACACACACAACACACACACACACACACACACACACACACACACACACACACACTCACCTTCTACACTCAGCACTAAACCCACACAAGCACATCAGCAGCACATCTGCCCCTTTAGGTGCTGCAGCCAATCCCTGCTTCCAGGCTGTTCTTTCCCCTTTCCCTGCCTCTCTGCTATGCTGTGCCAGTCAGAACATGGCAGGACTGAACTTTGTGTGTGTGTGTGTGTGTGTGTGTGTGTGTGTGTGTGTGTTGTGTGTGTGTGTGTGTGTGTGTGTGTGTGTGTGTGTGTGTGTGTGTGTGTGTGTGTGTGTGTGTGTGTGTGTGTGTGTGTGTGTGTTTAGGTGTTGGATCCTGAGCTGGAGGTGGCCGACCACGCCTATCCCCCTGCCTCTGCCCAGCCCTCTGCTCTGAAAATCCAGGTAACTCTTCATCCTCCTCCTCCTCCTACTCCCCTTAGTCTTCCTCCTCTGTGGAGGGTCTCCACACGCCTGAGATATGCAGGGTGGCCCAGTGAAACAGCGCTCTCTCTCCATTCTGCTTTGAGCAGTTTGTCCTTGGATGGGCAGGGGGTGGTGTGAACTCTTCTGCTCTAGACAGACAGACAGACAGACAGACAGGCAGCATAGACAGACAGACAGGCAGCATAGACAGACAGACAGACAGCATAAACAGACAGACATACAGACAGAATAAACAGACAGACAGACAGCATAAACGGACAGACATACAGACAGCATAAACAGACAGGCATACAGACAGAATAAACAGACAGACAGCATAAACAGACAGACATACAGACAGAATAAACAGACAGACAGACAGCATAAACGGACAGACATACAGACAGCATAAACAGACAGGCATACAGACAGAATAAACAGACAGACAGCATAAACAGACAGACATACAGACAGAATAAACAGACAGACAGACAGCATAAACGGACAGACATACAGACAGCATAAACAGACAGGCATACAGACAGAATAAACAGACAGACAGCATAAACAGACAGACATACAGACAGAGTAAACAGACAGACAGACAGAATAAACAGACAGACAGACATCATAGACAGACAGACAGACAGACAGACAGCATAAACAGACAGACTAAACGGATGGGTGTCTGTGGCGTGTGGCGCATTGGGCCTCTCTCCTTGTGCTGCAGGATAAGGAGATCCGTGGCGTCTTCCTCTGGCTGTTCGCGCGGCTGTTCCAGGGCTACCGCTGGTGCCTGCACATCATCCGCATCCACCCCGAGCCTGTCATCCGCTTCCATAAGGTACCACCAGGGGGCAGAGTGCTCTCCAGTAGTTACATCCATCGTGTCTGACTCATTTTCATCAGTGCTCAGCAAATTTCTGAGAAAACATGTTCTTCTCCAGCTGCTTCTGTTAAGAAAGAGAAAAAATATTATTTCTGAGGTCAATGCAGGCTTCAGTCTCTTAGCCATTGCTTTCTGTGTTTTATCTTTAAAGATAAAACACTGGATAACTTGAAGGGTTTCTTCTCCTGACTTATTTTTTCCATAGAGTTCAATAGGAAAATTTGTCAGGAGAAACAACGCTTAAAGTAATCCATCCATATCTATTGCATATCTGGCAGCAGAGTGATGGTTTGAGGCTCGTTTGATACCTCAGACCCTTGATGACTTACAGCCATTTCGCCAACCATGTATTCCATACTTTTCCAGCATAATTTGCAGCTAAATTTAGTCTCACCCCACAATTCCCATAATTATCCATTCAAATGCAGAGAAGTTATAGTATTGCTTGTAAGAGTACCAGAAAATAAGATATCAAGAGTCTTTTGATATTGTTGGGTCACAGACATCAGGAAGTCATGGCATGCAAAGGATATGTGACCAAATATTAAAAATGATTACTTTATTCTACATTATGTTAAACTGTCCGAAAATGGGAGGGACTGTGTACAAACGGTTCTATAATTTCTAAACGGTTCATCCGATATGGATGAAAATACCCTCAAATTAAAGCTGACAGTCTGCACTTCAACCTCTTTGTCATTGTGTCCTTTCAAACTCAAAGTACTGGAGTACAGAACCAAAATAACAAAGAAATGTCACTGTCCAATGAATTACGGTGCTCACTGTATATGTTGGGATTTTGAGTGCACACCTGCAATCCAGGTCACCTGAGGTAAGGACGTTGAGGGTATTCCCCCTGAAACGTTTCCCAAACTTGTCTTTGTCGCCCAGAAATTGAGTAGGAGGGGATTTCAGTGATGTTGCAATAGGGTGCATTTTTCTAAAGATCTTTCTAAATGCCTTCCTTACCTAAAAACCTTTATCTCTAGCTTTGTTTGTGTTTTACTTTCATTTTGACAGCACTTTACAAATAAAAGCTGATATCTTGGGCTGGAATGATTTTGTTACTGGATCAACCCACCCCCCACCTCTTCCTTGTGCTTGCTCAGGCTGCGTTCCTAGGCCAGCGGGCCCTGAGTGAGGATGACTTCCTGATGAAGGTTCTGGACGGGATGGCGTTCGCCGGCTTCGTGTCCGAGAGAGGGCCCCCGTACAGGCCCGCCGACCTCTTCGACGAGGTGAGGGCACGCTTGTGTTCCTGCAGCGGAGCGGGGAGAGAACCCGCACCCCCCCCCCCGACACGGCGCTCTGACGCTGCTCCTCTCTTCGGTCTCCCGCAGCTCATCTCCCGCCAGGTGGAGCGTATCCGTCTGGAAGAGTGGAGCCCACGCAAAGTGATGAGCCACGTCAAAGAGCTCGCCGAACAGCTCTTCAAGAACGTACGTGACCTTAACCCCCCCCCCCCCCCCCTCCCCCCTGCCCGGCCCTTACTCTCATTCACTACCTCTCCCTCTCATTCTCCCTCTCTCTCTCATTCTCCCTCTCTCTCATTCTCCCTCTCTCTTTCATTCTCCCTCTCTCTCATTCTCCCTCTATCTCTCTCATTCTCCCTCTCTCTCTCATTATCCCTCTCTCTCATTCTCCCTCTCTCTTTCATTCTCCCTCTCTCTCATTCTCCCTCTATCTCTCTCATTCTCCCTCTCTCTCGTTCTCCCTCTCTCTCATTCTCCCTCTCCCTCATTCTCCCTCTATCTCTCTCATTATCCCTCTCTCTCATTCTCCCTCTCTCTTTCATTCTCCCTCTCTCTCATTCTCCCTCTATCTCTCTCATTCTCCCTCTCTCTCGTTCTCCCTATCTCTTTCATTCTCCCTCTCTCTCGTTCTCCCTCTATCTCTCTCATTCTCCCTCCCTCTCATTCTCCCTCTCTCTCTCATTATCCCTCTCTCTCATTCTCCCTCTCTCTTTCATTCTCCCTCTCTCTCATTCTCCCTCTCTCTCTCATTATCCCTCTCTCTCATTCTCCCTCTCTCTTTCATTCTCCCTCTCTCTCATTCTCCCTCTCTCTCTCATTTTCCCTCCCTCTCATTCTCCCTCTCTCTCGTTCTCCCTCTCTCTCTCATTATCCCTCTCTCTCATTCTCCCTCTCTCTTTCATTCTCCCTCTCTCTCATTCTCCCTCTATCTCTCTCATTCTCCCTCTTTCTCATTCTCCCTCTCTCTCTCATTCTCCCTCTATCTATCTCATTCTCCCTCTCTCTCGTTCTCCCTCTCTCTCTCATTATCCCTCTCTCTCATTCTCCCTCTCTCTTTCATTCTCCCTCTCTCTCATTCTCCCTCTATCTCTCTCGTTCTCCCTCTCTCTCTCATTCTCCCTCCCTCTCATTCTCCCTCTATCTATCTCATTCTCCCTCTCTCTCATTCTCCCTCTCTCTTTCATTCTCCCTCTCTCTCATTCTCCCTCTATCTCTCTCATTCTCCCTCTTTCTCATTCTCCCTCTCTCTCTCATTTTCCCTCTCTCTCATTCTCCCTCTTTCTCATTCTCCCTCTCTCTCTCGTTCTCCCTCTCTCTCTCGTTCTCCCTCTCTCTCTCATTCTCCCTCTCGTTCTCCCCATCTCTCATTCTCTCCCCCTCTCTCTCTTTCTCTCTCTCATTCGTTTCCTCTCTCTTTCGTTCTCCCTCTCTCTCTTGTTCTCTCTCTCTCTCGTTCTCTCCCCTTCTCTCTCCCTCTCTCTCATTTTCTCTCTCTCTTGTTCCCCCGCTCTTTCGCACTCAGACAGAGAGGTCTGGGCTGAGAACGCGCGTTCCTGCACCGCATACAAGTGGCACTCAGCGTTGCTCATTCACCCGCGAAAATGTTCTCCAGATGAGCACCACATGAAATGCTCTCTCTCTCTCTCTCTCTCTCTCTCTCTCTCTCTCTCTCTCTCTCTCTCTCTCTCTCTCTCTCTCTCTCTCTCTCTCTCTCTCTCTCTCCCCCTCTCTCTCTGTTCTGGCTCTCTCTTTATTTCTCTCTCAATGCGGCTCGTGTATTTCGGCAGCAGGAAACCCATACAGTCCCTTGGATCCCATAAGCTCTTTCCTGTTTCATTGTTTTATTGGATCGTTTGCGCTGTCCAATTAAAGCCAAATAAAAAGAAAGCGGAGTCAAGGCCTGGTTTCATTGCTGAGGCCTACTTCAGTAGTGTGCGTAAAAGGGCTCCATAGGCCCGACGAATGTGCTGCAGTCACAGTGTTTATGGGTCTGTTACAGGGATCGTTTGAGACTGGGGGAAAATGTCACAAGTGAATGTTGCTTTCATCTTGGTTTAGTTTGGCAGGTCCTACAGCTGCGTGTTTAAAATTTAATTTTGATACCAATGTCACAATGTCACCGAGATTCAAACTGTTCATAGGTTCTGTATACACAGTACGCTTTACTCACTTGAACATACCGTAAATGTACTGGAAGGTGTGTGTGTTTTTTTTGCGAGTAGTTTGTGAGTTCATTCTTGCAGCTGTAACATTTCATATGATATTGGTTTGTGTGGAGGATTATAAGTGATTGGCTCTTTGACTTGTGATTCTGGTGAGCTTGTGTGGAGGATTATAAGTGATTGGCTCTTTGGCTTGTGATTCTGGTGAGCTTGTGTGGAGGATTATAAGTGATTGGCTCTTTGGCTTGTGATTCTGGTGAGCTGTGTCCTGTTTGAATGCAGACAGGCAGCCTCAGTATCTGCTATTCTAGCTTTCTTTAGTATGGCTGGTGGAAAATAACTCATGGATCCTCTGTGTGTGTGTGTGTGTGTGTGTGGATGTTTTCTTGCGTGTTTGTGTGTGCTTGCATGTTTTCTTGTGTGTGTGTGTGTGTGTGTGCATGTTTTGTTGTGTGTTTGTGTGTGTGTGTGTGTGTGTTTGTGTGTGTGTGTGCATGTTTTCTTGCGTGCGTGCGTGCGTGTGTGTGCATGTGTGTGTGTGTGCATGTTTTGTTGTGTGTTTGTGTGTGTGTGTGTGTTTGTGTGTGTGTGTGAATGTTTTCTTGCGTGCGTGCATGTGTGTGCATGTGTGTGTGTGTGTGCATGTTTTGTTGTGTGTTTGTGTGTGTGTGTGTGTGTGTGTGTGCATGTTTTCTTGTGTGTGTGTGTGTGTGTGTGTGTGTGTGTGTGTGTGCATGTTTTCTTGCGTGCGTGCGTGTGTGTGCATGTTTTCTTGTGTGTGTGTGTGTGTGTGTGTGTGTGTGCATGTTTTCTTGCGTGCGTGCGTGTGTGTGCATGTGTGTGCGCGTGTGCGTGTGTGTGTGCATGTGTGTGTGCGTGTGCGTGTGTGTGTGTGCATGTGTGTGCGTGTGCGCGTGTGTGTGCATGTGTGTGCGCGTGTGCGTGTGTGTGTGTGTGTGTGCATGTTTTCTTGCGTGCGTGTGCGTGCGTGTGTGTGTGCGTGTGCGTGTGTGTGTGCGTGTGTGTTTCTGACTCAGGAGAACCCGTACCCGGCAGTGGCCATGCACAAAATCCAGAGGCCCACGGAGGGGTCTCACCTGCGCCTCCACCAGGCCACCTTCCCTCACCTGGACGAGGTGACTGTGCAGCTCTTCATCGACCACGCCGCCGCCAAGCTCAAGAACGCCCCGCCCGCCGTCAGGGCCGAGATGAAGTGCATGGTGGGCTCCGGACCCCCTCTAGGTGGGTACCGCCGCCCCCATTTAGGGCAGACTGAGTCGCTGAAGGGTGTAGGCTCACATTCAGGAATGCTTTGTGCACGTAGACGGAAATACGGGACGACGGAAAATACAGGTGAAGTCATGCCGTTGCATTGCATTAGCGCCATTCAGCAGGTATTCGTTCATACAGCTGGATGTATACTGAAGCAATGCAGGTTAAGTATGTTACTCAAGGGTTCAGTGGCAGGGTCCTACCTGGGAATCGAACCTTTGGGCTACAAGCCCAGTCCCTTACCCATTATCCTAAACTTCCACCCAATAGTTAGTATCAGTGTGCAAAAAATACAAAAGTGCATAATAATATTGCACTTTTAAAATATAGAATGTGCCTGGGATGGGTTTTAGCAAATGCAGCATAAATATATATATATTTATATATATTACAAAAAGGGCTTGTTTTTTTATTGTTCATTTAGCACCGTATGGTTTTTATGCAGTTTGGTCTTTGGCCTGCTTCTTAGACAAATGGTAAACCCATTAGCTGCTAATTGTTTTCAGCCCTTGAATGAAAACAATGTTGAATGATTTTTCCAGGTGACGTTGTGGACAGGAACGGAAGCGTCCTGGCGAACAGCGCCCGGAGGCTGGAGGTGGTGCGCAACTGCATCACGTACGTCTTCGAGAACAAGACGCTGGAGGCCAAAAAGGTGCTTTTCCGGCAGCTCCTCATCCGTCTGCACCTGACATTATCAGAAGTACTTGGATGAAGTTCAAGTGATCGGGCCAGGAAAGCACCCAGATTACATTACATTCGTTTTAAAAAAAAAATTTACTGGAATTAGCATCTCAGAGAGAAGGTTTCCTGAAATTAAAGGAAGGTTGTTTTGGTTGTCACCATGAAACTGAAGGTATTCCAAATACTTTCAGTGAAATGGCAGCAATCCTCCAAGGCTGTGAACAGCCAGGATACTAAGCTGTACAATTTTGAAACCAAAATTAGATTGCTGAACACTTTTTTTGTCTAAAGTAAATAGAACTAAAATGTCTAAAATAACAATATACAGATCCTTTCCAAAAAATTAGAATATCATGGAAAAGTTTTTTTTTTTCCATAATTCCATTCAAAAAGTGAAACTTTCATAGATTATAGATTCATTACACACAAAGTGAAATATTTCTAGCCTTTATTTGTTTCATTTTTCATAATTTTGGCTTACAGCTCCAGAAAACCCCCAAAACAGTATTTCAAGAAATTAGAATAGTGTGTCGAAAATCTGCATTTACTTCAGTTATTTCAGAGAATGAATGTTTTAGACTGAGTGTCACACTATCATCTAATTTACTCAAAACACCTGCAAAGTTTATCTCAGTTTGGTTCAGTATGGGGAAGACTGCAGACTTGACAATTGGCCAGAAGACCATCATTGACACCCTCCAGAAGATGGGTAAGCCACAAAAGGTCATCGCTAAGGAGGCTGGCTGTTCACAGAGTGCAGTGTCCAAGCATATCAATAGAAAGTTTAGTGGAAGGGAAAAATGTGGCAGGAGAAGGTGCACAAGCAAAAGAGATGACCGTAGGCTTCAGCGGATTGTCAAGCAAAGACGATTCCAAAATTTGGCGGAGATGCAGAGGGAGTGGACTGAGGCTGGAGTCAGTGCTTCAAAAACCACCACGTACAGACGTATCCGGGACACGGGCTGCAACTGTCGGATTCCTCGAGTCAAGCCACTCCACTCATTCTCGGAAAAAACTGAAGTAAATGCTGATTTTCGACACACTATACTAATTTCTTGAAATACTGTTTTGGGGGTTTTCTGGAGCTGTAAGCCAAAATTATGAAAAATGAAACAAATAAAGGCTAGAAATATTTCACTTTGTGTGTAATTAATCTATAATCCATGAAAGTTTCACTTTTTGAATGGAATTATGGAAAAAAAAAAACTTTTCCATGATATTCTAATTTTTTGGAAAGGATCTGTACATATAAAAATTTGCTGGTTGCTGGTAATGGCATTTCACAAAGCAGATGGTGAATCTCTTCTAATCATGGTCTCGAGGGCCGAGAACCGCTGGTTTTCTACCCTCCCTTTACCTGGGAGTCAGGTGTGAAGACAGTCTGACCAATCAGTCGCACTAACTGTTCATTTAATTACCTGGGAGAAAAAAAAGCCAAGGGCCCGGATTTGGATTTGAGGGCCAGAATTGAACAGCTGGTTTTGCTGACAGTGTGTGGTTCTGAACCCCCTCTCTCGCCCCCTAGCTGCTGCCAGCGGTACTGCGGGCTCTGAAAGGTCGGGCGGCCCGGCAGTGCCTGACCCAGGAGCTGAACCTGCATGTTCTGCAGAACCGGGCCGTGCTGGACGACCAGCAGTTTGACTACATTGTGCGCATGATGAACTGCACATTACAGGTAGGACTGGCCCCACCCGCCAGTATCTACAGTGCTGCTAAGGCCCTATAGCATCCCTTATAGAAATTGAATATACTGCAATGTATTTAAATGAAATATATTATTGTAATAACATATTAAATGTAGATATTCTTTGGAGATACCGACTATATAAATATTTGATGTGAAATTAAATGCAACCATGCATTTCAATATACAAAATGTCTCGGCACCATTGCAAATGAGGGCTCGCACCCTCAATGTGTCTTCCGGGAACGAAATAAAGGGATTGCCTGATTGACGTACCTCATTCTGAACTGCTTAACTTGACGCTCATTATCTGGACTAAAGTGTAAGCCATATACCTGGCTCTCTCCTCTCTGTGCTCAGGACTGCTCCCACATGGACGAGCATGGTATTGCGGCTGCCCTGCTTCCCCTGGTCACAGCCTTCTGCAGAGTAAGTACACTTAGTAAGTACACAGAGTAAGTACACTTACTCTGCACACCCACTCCCCAACACCTGTCCAACTCTGCGCTCCCACTCCCCAACACCTGTCCAACTCTGCGCTCCCACTCCCCAACACCTGTCCAACTCTGCGCTCCCACTCCCCAACACCTGTCCAACTCTGCGCTCCCACTCCCCAACACCTGTCCAACTCTGCACACCCACTCCCCAACACCTGTCCAACTCTGCGCTCCCACTCCCCAACACCTGTCCAACTCTGCGCTCCCACTCCCCAACACCTGTCCAACTCTGCGCTCCCACTCCCCAACACCTGTCCAACTCTGCGCTCCCACTCCCCAACACCTGTCCAACTCTGCGCTCCCACTCCCCAACACCTGTCCAACTCTGCGCTCCCACTCCCCAACACCTGTCCAACTCTGCGCTCCCACTCCCCAACACCTGTCCAACTCTGCGCTCCCACTCCCCAACACCTGTCCAACTCTGCGCTCCCACTCCCCAACACCTGTCCTACTCTGCACACCCACTCCCCAACACCTGTCCAACTCTGCGCTCCCACTCCCCAACACCTGTCCAACTCTGCGCTCCCACTCCCCAACACCTGTCCTACTCTGCGCTCCCACTCCCCAACACCTGTCCTACTCTGCACACCCACTCCCCAACACCTGTCCTACTCTGCACGCCCACTCCCCAACACCTGTCCTACTCTGCACACCCACTCCCCAACACCTGTCCAACTCTGCGCTCCCACTCCCCAACACCTGTCCTACTCTGCGCTCCCACTCCCCAACACCTGTCCAACTCTGCGCTCCCACTCCCCAACACCTGTCCAACTCTGCGCTCCCACTCCCCAACACCTGTCCTACTCTGCGCTCCCACTCCCCAACACCTGTCCAACTCTGCGCTCCCACTCCCCAACACCTGTCCAACTCTGCGCTCCCACTCCCCAACACCTGTCCAACTCTGCACACCCACTCCCCAACACCTGTCCTACTCTGCGCTCCCACTCCCCAACACCTGTCCAACTCTGCGCTCCCACTCCCCAACACCTGTCCAACTCTGCACACCCACTCCCCAACACCTGTCCTACTCTGCGCTCCCACTCCCCAACACCTGTCCAACTCTGCACACCCACTCCCCAACACCTGTCCAACTCTGCGCTCCCACTCCCCAACACCTGTCCAACTCTGCGCTCCCACTCCCCAACACCTGTCCAACTCTGCGCTCCCACTCCCCAACACCTGTCCAACTCTGCGCTCCCACTCCCCAACACCTGTCCTACTCTGCACACCCACTCCCCAACACCTGTCCAACTCTGCACACCCACTCCCCAACACCTGTCCTACTCTGCGCTCCCACTCCCCAACACCTGTCCAACTCTGCACACCCACTCCCCAACACCTGTCCTACTCTGCGCTCCCACTCCCCAACACCTGTCCAACTCTGCGCTCCCACTCCCCAACACCTGTCCAACTCTGCGCTCCCACTCCCCAACACCTGTCCAACTCTGCGCTCCCACTCCCCAACACCTGTCCTACTCTGCACGCCCACTCCCCAACACCTGTCCAACTCTGCGCTCCCACTCCCCAACACCTGTCCTACTCTGCACACCCACTCCCCAACACCTGTCCTACTCTGCGCTCCCACTCCCCAACACCTGTCCTACTCTGCATGACCACTCCCCAACACCTGTCCAAGTCAATGCCAATGTCATCATTTCCACATGCACCAAGGTCACCTGTATCCATAAGTGAAACACAGGTCATTGCATCCTGTGTGTGTCTGCTTGTGTGTGTGTATGTGCGTGCGCAAGAGTGTGTGTGTTTGTGTGTTGTGTGTGTGTGTGTGTGTGTGTGTGTGTGTGTGTGTGTGTGTGTGCGTGCGTGCATGTGCGTGTGTGTGTGTGCATGTGTGTGTGTGCGTGTGTGTGTTTTGTGTGTGTGTGTGTTTGTGTGTGTCTGTGTGTGTGCATGTATGCGCATGTGCGTGTGTGTGTGTTTGTATATGCAATATATAATTGTCATGTATACTGTTACTTTTATGTTTGTGAATATGCTTTGGCAGCACACTTGAATTTGTTGTGGCAGGAACATGTCTGATTGCTTTCTAGTATTAGTCGTATTTGTAAAGCTATGATTATCTTTTCCGTTCTTGTAGAAACTGGGAGCGGGCATCACACAGTTCGCCTACAGCTGCGTGCAGGAGCACCTGGTCTGGACCAACATGCAGTTCTGGGAGGCCATGTTCTACAGCGACGTGCAGAACCACATTCGAGCGCTCTACCTCGAGGTCACTGAGAACGGTCAGCACAGTCCGGTAAGGGCAGGGCAGTCTGGTAAGGGCAGCACAGTGCAGTAAGGTCAGGGCAGCACAGTGCAGTAAGGTCAGGGCAGCACAGTGCAGTAAGGGCAGCACAGTCCGGTAAGGGCAGGGCAGGGCAGCACAGTGCAGTAAGGGCAGGGCAGCACAGTGCGGTAAGGTCAGGGCAGCACAGTGCGGTAAGGGCAGCACAGTGCAGTAAGGGCAGGGCAGCACAGTCCGGTAAGGGCAGGGCTGCACAGTGCAGTAAGGTCAGGGCAGCACAGTCCGGTAAGGGCAGGGCAGCACAGTGCAGTAAGGTCAGGGCAGCACAGTGCAGTAAGGGCAAGGCAGCACAGTCCGGTAAGGTCAGGGCAGCACAGTCCGGTAAGGGCAGGGCAGCACAGTGCAGTAAGGGCAGGGCAGCACAGTGCAGTAAGGGCAGGGCAGCACAGTGCAGTAAGGGCAAGGCAGCACAGTCCGGTAAGGGCAGGGCAGCACAGTGCGGTAAGGGCAGGGCAGCACAGTGCGGTAAGTGCAGGGCAGTGCAGTAAGGGCAGGGCAGCACAGTGCAGTAAGGGCAAGGCAGCACAGTGCAGTAAGGGCAGGGCAGCACAGTGCAGTAAGGGCAGGGCAGCACAGTGCGGTAAGTGCAGGGCAGTGCAGTAAGGGCAGGGCAGCACAGTGCAGTAAGGTCAGGGCAGCACAGTGCAGTAAGGGCAGGGCAGCACAGTGTGGTAAGGGCAGCACAGTACAGTAAGGGCAGGGCAGCACAGTGCAGTAAGGTCAGGGCAGCACAGTCCGGTAAGGGCAGGGCAGGGCAGCACAGTGCAGTAAGGGCAGGGCAGCACAGTGCAGTAAGGGCAGGGCAGCACAGTGCGGTAAGGTCAGGGCAGCACAGTGCAGTAAGGGCAGCACAGTGCAGTAAGGGCAGGGCAGGGCAGCACAGTGCAGTAAGGGCAGGGCAGCACAGTGCAGTAAGGGCAGGGCAGCACAGTGCGGTAAGGGCAGGGCAGCACAGTGCAGTAAGGGCAGGGCAGCACAGTCCGGTAAGGGCAGGGCAGCACAGTGCAGTAAGGTCAGGGCAGCACAGTGCAGTAAGGGCAGGGCAGCACAGTGCAGTAAGGGCAAGGCAGCACAGTCCGGTAAGGGCAGGGCAGCACAGTGCGGTAAGGGCAGGGCAGCACAGTGCGGTAAGTGTAGGGCAGTGCAGTAAGGGCAGGGCAGCACAGTGCAGTAAGGGCAAGGCAGCACAGTCCGGTAAGGGCAGGGCAGCACAGTGCAGTAAGGGCAGGGCAGCACAGTCCGGTAAGGGCAGGGCAGTCTGGTAAGGGCAGCACAGTCCGGTAAGGGCAGGGCAGCACAGTGCAGTAAGGGCAGCACAGTCCGGTAAGGGCAGGGCAGCACAGTGCAGTAAGGGCAGGGCAGCACAGTGCAGTAAGGGCAGGGCAGCACAGTCCGGTAAGGGCAGGGCAGTCCGGTAAGGGCAGGGCAGCACAGTGCAGTAAGGGCAGCACAGTGCAGTAAGGTCAGGGCAGCACAGTGCAGTAAGGGCAGCACAGTCCGGTAAGGGCAGGGCAGGGCAGCACAGTGCAGTAAGGGCAGGGCAGCACAGTGCGGTAAGGTCAGGGCAGCACAGTGCGGTAAGGGCAGGGCAGCACAGTGCAGTAAGGGCAGGGCAGCACAGTCCGGTAAGGGCAGGGCTGCACAGTGCAGTAAGGTCAGGGCAGCACAGTCCGGTAAGGGCAGGGCAGCACAGTGCAGTAAGGTCAGGGCAGCACAGTGCAGTAAGGGCAAGGCAGCACAGTCCGGTAAGGTCAGGGCAGCACAGTCCGGTAAGGGCAGGGCAGCACAGTGCAGTAAGGGCAGGGCAGCACAGTGCAGTAAGGGCAGGGCAGCACAGTGCAGTAAGGGCAAGGCAGCACAGTCCGGTAAGGGCAGGGCAGCACAGTGCGGTAAGGGCAGGGCAGCACAGTGCGGTAAGTGCAGGGCAGTGCAGTAAGGGCAGGGCAGCACAGTGCAGTAAGGGCAAGGCAGCACAGTGCAGTAAGGGCAGGGCAGCACAGTGCAGTAAGGGCAGGGCAGCACAGTGCGGTAAGTGCAGGGCAGTGCAGTAAGGGCAGGGCAGCACAGTGCAGTAAGGTCAGGGCAGCACAGTGCAGTAAGGGCAGGGCAGCACAGTGTGGTAAGGGCAGCACAGTACAGTAAGGGCAGGGCAGCACAGTGCAGTAAGGTCAGGGCAGCACAGTCCGGTAAGGGCAGGGCAGGGCAGCACAGTGCAGTAAGGGCAGGGCAGCACAGTGCAGTAAGGGCAGGGCAGCACAGTGCGGTAAGGTCAGGGCAGCACAGTGCAGTAAGGGCAGCACAGTGCAGTAAGGGCAGGGCAGGGCAGCACAGTGCAGTAAGGGCAGGGCAGCACAGTGCAGTAAGGGCAGGGCAGCACAGTGCGGTAAGGGCAGGGCAGCACAGTGCAGTAAGGGCAGGGCAGCACAGTCCGGTAAGGGCAGGGCAGCACAGTGCAGTAAGGTCAGGGCAGCACAGTGCAGTAAGGGCAGGGCAGCACAGTGCAGTAAGGGCAAGGCAGCACAGTCCGGTAAGGGCAGGGCAGCACAGTGCGGTAAGGGCAGGGCAGCACAGTGCGGTAAGTGTAGGGCAGTGCAGTAAGGGCAGGGCAGCACAGTGCAGTAAGGGCAAGGCAGCACAGTCCGGTAAGGGCAGGGCAGCACAGTGCAGTAAGGGCAGGGCAGCACAGTCCGGTAAGGGCAGGGCAGTCTGGTAAGGGCAGCACAGTCCGGTAAGGGCAGGGCAGCACAGTGCAGTAAGGGCAGCACAGTCCGGTAAGGGCAGGGCAGCACAGTGCAGTAAGGGCAGGGCAGCACAGTGCAGTAAGGGCAGGGCAGCACAGTCCGGTAAGGGCAGGGCAGTCCGGTAAGGGCAGGGCAGCACAGTGCGGTAAGGGCAAGGCAGCACAGTGCGGTAAGGGCAGGGCAGCACAGTGTGGTAAGGGCAGCACAGTACAGTAAGGGCAGGGCAGCACAGTGCAGTAAGGTCAGGGCAGCACAGTCCGGTAAGGGCAGGGCAGGGCAGCACAGTGCAGTAAGGGCAGGGCAGCACAGTGCAGTAAGGGCAGGGCAGCACAGTGCGGTAAGGTCAGGGCAGCACAGTGCAGTAAGGGCAGCACAGTGCAGTAAGGGCAGGGCAGGGCAGCACAGTGCAGTAAGGGCAGGGCAGCACAGTGCAGTAAGGGCAGGGCAGCACAGTGCGGTAAGGGCAGGGCAGCACAGTGCAGTAAGGGCAGGGCAGCACAGTCCGGTAAGGGCAGGGCAGCACAGTGCAGTAAGGTCAGGGCAGCACAGTGCAGTAAGGGCAGGGCAGCACAGTGCAGTAAGGGCAAGGCAGCACAGTCCGGTAAGGGCAGGGCAGCACAGTGCGGTAAGGGCAGGGCAGCACAGTGCGGTAAGTGTAGGGCAGTGCAGTAAGGGCAGGGCAGCACAGTGCAGTAAGGGCAAGGCAGCACAGTCCGGTAAGGGCAGGGCAGCACAGTGCAGTAAGGGCAGGGCAGCACAGTCCGGTAAGGGCAGGGCAGTCTGGTAAGGGCAGCACAGTCCGGTAAGGGCAGGGCAGCACAGTGCAGTAAGGGCAGCACAGTCCGGTAAGGGCAGGGCAGCACAGTGCAGTAAGGGCAGGGCAGCACAGTGCAGTAAGGGCAGGGCAGCACAGTCCGGTAAGGGCAGGGCAGTCCGGTAAGGGCAGGGCAGCACAGTGCGGTAAGGGCAAGGCAGCACAGTGCGGTAAGGGCAGGGCAGCACAGTGCAGTAAGGGCAGGGCAGTGCGGTAAGGGCAGGGCAGCACAGTGCGGTAAGGGCAGGGCAGCACAGTGCGGTAAGGGCAGGGCAGCACAGTGCGGTAAGGGCAGGGCAGCACAGTGCAGTAAGGGCAGGGCAGCACAGTGCGGTAAGGGCAGGGCAGCCCACTCTGGTAAGGGCAGGGCAGTCCGGTAAGGGCAGGGCAGCACAGTGCGGTAAGGGCAGCACAGTGCAGTAAGGGCGGGGCAGCACAGTGCAGTAAGGGCAGGGCAGCACAGTGCAGTAAGGGCAGGGCAGCACAGTGCAGTAAGGGCAGGGCAGCACAGTGTGGTAAGGGCAGGGCAGCACAGTGCGGTAAGGGCAGGGCAGCACAGTGCAGTAAGGGCAGGGCAGCACAGTGCGGTAAGGGCAGGGCAGCCCACTCTGGTAAGGGCAGTGCGGAACGGAGAGTCGTGGACGTAAGTCGGAGCACTCCACTGCGGGCCCTTGACTCTGCCCTGAAGGAGCTTGTGCGTGCGGCTCTCATTAGCGCTGAGGAAAAAAAAGGAACCTGTGGACGTGAACATTGTGGCTCTTTTCCTGAGTGGCCCCAGTAGACGTGTGCTGCCTGACCCCTCCTCTCTCCCTCCCTCTCTCGCTCTCTCCCTCCCTCCCCAGGACGAGGAGGAGGCAGCGGAAGAGAACAAGGAGCGCTCTGCCCTGGAGATCGCCTCAGAACAGCGCCGCCTGTGGCCCACGCTGTGTAATGACAAGCAGCAGGAGCTGGTGCAGAAGGAGGAGAGCACGGTGTTCAGCCAGGCCATCCACTACGCCAACCGCATGAGCTACCTGCTGCTGCCCCTGGACACCAGCAAGAACCGCCTGCTCCGTGGCACAGGCCTGGCTGACCTGGAGAGCGTCAGCAACAGCTACGTCACCAACAGGTAACGTCCCTGTCAGGTAACATCCCCATCAGGTTATATCATCGACAGGTAACATCCCCAACAGGTAACATCCCCATCAGGTTATATCATCGACAGGTCACATCCCTAACAGGTAACATCCCCATCAGGTTATAGCACCGACAGGTAACGTCCCCAACAGGTAATATCACCGTCGGGTAACGTCTCCGTCAGGTAACTTCCCCCTCAGGTAACATCACCAGCAGGTAACGTCCCCATCAGGTAACACCCTCAACAGGTAACGTCCCCGTCTGTTAGCATCAGGCTATATCACTGACAGGTAACATTCCCAGCAGGTAACATTTGAGAGAGGTCACATCACAGGCAGATAATATCCCCAACAGGTAACATCCTGAACAGGTAACTTCACAAACACAGAATTTGCTAAGTCACTCAGTAACATCAGAGAGGTAGAGACGCTCCTCTTAAGCGTCACAGAGGCTGTGCCAATATTGACTCATTGATTATGTTTGTCTGCTGGGAATGGGGGGCGGGTGGGCGGGGTTGTCGGCTCGGCCAGTGAGAGCTGTGATTAATGATGTCTGCTGGGTAAAAGCCACACGCTTTACCGTCATTCTTCGGATAGATGATTCAGAAAACGGGAACCGAGACAATGAGTCTCGTGTGAACACTGTACGGTCTTACACAGCACCCAAAGTGATGAAGAGGAATAATTCACAGCACCGCCATTTCATGCATTATTTCACAACACACGCGGCCATTTTCAGCAGTCTCCGTAAAGTCCCCCCCCCCCCCCTCCAGTTACACTGTCTCTGGATTCTAAATGTATAATTTTGTGGGACCCTCAGTGGCTGTTGGGAGATGTGACTCTAATATTGGGGGTTGGGGGGGGGGGGGTAGATTACACATCAGAGCTGAGGCTCCCTTCACAAGTCATCAGCTTGACTGGGTTTGTGCTCGTTTTGCGTTTGTCTTTGCGTAGCATCGCGGGAAGCACGGCGGAGAGCTACGACACAGAGAGCGGGTTCGAGGACGCGGAGACCTCCGACGTGGCCAACTCTGTGGTGCGCTTCATCAACCGCTTTGTGGACAAGGTGTGCAACGAGAGCGGCGTGACCAACGAGCACCTGAAGGCCCTGCACACCATGATACCAGGTACGCCCGCTGCAAGGAAAGAGAGAGAGGTAGGCCCACTGCAGGGGGAGAGAGAGGTACGCCCGCTACAGGGAAAGAGAGAGAGGTAGGCCCACTGCAGGGAGAGAGAGGTAGGCCAGCTGCAGGGAGAGAGAGGTAGGCCCACTGCAGGGAGAGAGAGGTAGGCCCGCTGCAGGGAGAGAGAGGTAGGCCCGCTGCAGGGAGAGAGAGGTAGGCCAGCTGCAGGGAGAGAGAGGTAGACCTGCTGCAGGGAGAGAGAGGTAAGACTGCTTTCATTCAGCTCTATAAATGGAACAGATAATGTGTGAGCGGTTAACATTTTAGACAGTGTGTGTCTTCCTCAGGGTGTTCCATTAAAGCGCATTCTCTCCTCTCCTCTTCTCCTCTCCTCCTCCCCTCCTCTCCCCTCCTCCCCTCCTCTCCTCTCCTCTCCACAGACATCGTTCAGATGCACATCGAGACGCTGGACGCGGTCCACAGGGAAAGCAAAAGACTGCCCCCAATCCAGAAGGTAACTCAGATTCGTTTAACGTTTAACCTAACAAAATGGCACAATGTGACCGGTGGCAGGCACAGCAATGCGTTCTGGGGCTGTTCCACAGTTGCAGGGCACAGTTATTGGGAAAAGTCATGGAAAGACAGAAGCTGAATATGTACTCTCAGCTGGGTGCGAAATTGACACCAGCCAAATGCTGGTAAATTTAGGTTGCGGCTGGTAACATTTTTACTCTAGCAGCCACTTTGGTAGGTCATCAACCAGGTTGTGTTATGCTATAAAAGTTCATGTGGTTGTTAAATTGTTGAAAATGGCTGGTGATTTTGGGTGAAAAAGATACTTTCTTACCCCGCCTCTCAGGATTAGTATGGGGACAGGTGCAGCTCATATTGTACTGATTTAGAGAGGGATCAATCTTTACTGAAAAAGGATATAGGCTTTTCTCTCATTCCTAGCTTATCATGCATTATCATCATGACCTCATCTAAGCTTTCCTTAAAAAAAAAAAAGAGCCAGGTAATGCAGGTAGTTTCTACCCGTCTGTCTCTGAGAGACAATGGGACCATTCATCTGCCTCCAAGGTTCCGCCTGCATCCGGAGAGGAAGCCGCCTGATTGGTCAGCTCGAGCGATTACAGGGGTGACCTCCCGGTAATCTCACACACAGGCTTGAGGGCCCAGAGAGCCAGCCTATTGGGCTCCCAGTCAAGAGCTCTTAGATTTGGACACAGCATTGCTAAGCCCATTCACACTGACTGGGGGGGAGCCTTGGGTTCGGCCCTGCTTCCAGACTGTGGCAGGCCGTATGGGCGTTACCCTCTTAAGTGCCTCCATCACCATCCAACATGTGCATTAGCGAGAGCCCTGTGCTCTCCTCCACTCAGGAGCCTCAATATAGCCTCCTGTGCTCTCCTGAGGTTACATTACCAGCTAAGGAGGCTAATTCCATCGGAGCTGTAACAGGGGCCTGTTTTGGCCACTGCATAATTGTCCTTCTGTGTTGCGTGTAACTGAGAGCAGGGACAGCGAGGTGCAGAGAAAGTTGCTCTCTCTCTCTCTCTTTTATCTCTAATGCATCCTGCTAGCAAAACTGTATATATATATACTAACATATTTCTGCAACTCTAAAATAGTTTTTAAGCGTGTGTTGAAGTTTTGCGGCGTTTCGCATATTTTCTAAACGATATTTGAGATCTCAGAATGTATTACCACTTACGCATGTTGTGGTCGCAAATCGGAATCAGAAAGATCAGATTCTGTACGTTTTTCTTTTGGGTGTTTACATGGTGCGGGGGGGGATACGATATTCACAAAAAAATAAATAGTCAGTAGTATCACAGGAAACGGGTCATGTAAACTGTGTTTGTGCCCCAGGAGTTGGTTTGGCCCGACGCTGGTTACCATGGTTACCCCTCTGTGTCCCGCGCAGCCCAAACTGCTGAGGCCCACCCTGCTCCCAGGCGAGGAGCTGGTGATGGAGGGCATGAGGGTCCACCTCATTTCGGACGGGCGTGAGGAGGCCACAGGGGTCACGGGAGGTCCGCCCCTGCTGCCCGCCGAGGGGGCCGTCTTCCTCACCACCTACCGCCTCATCTTCAAAGGGACCCCCACTGACCCCCTCGGTGAGTCCCCAACCCCACACCCCCGCCCCCAGCCAGCGGCCCAGGGTCCCGCTTCCCAAAATCATCTTAGAGATAAGATCATCTTAGAGCGTTTTGTGTTTGTGCTTTATTAATTATAAAAATGATAAAAATTTACTGACATTTAACATATATCACAATAAAGATAGAGGGAGAAACAGATAAAAAACGAATTACGAAAAAAACAAACAAACAATGAAAGTGTTATAAAAACAAAAGAGTTGATCTTTATTCTAAGATTTTTTGGGGAAACGGGGCCCAGGTCACCACAGGGACACCCAGGTGGGGGACTGTGACTCAGCGAATCGGCTAACGTTGGGGTGGGCGGTGTACCTCTGTCCTCTTTGCTTCCGCAGTGGGGGAGCAGGTGCTGACCCGATCGTTCCCTGTCGCCTCGCTCACCAAGGAGAAGAAGATCTCTGTCTGCCTGTCCATGGACCAGTTCATCCAGGAGGGGCTGCAGCTGCGCTCCGCAACATTCCAGGTACAATGGACCCCCCCCCCCCTCCAGTTACACTGCAAAAACCAAATCTGAACAAGCATTTTAGCCTTATATTTAGACTTTACAATCCTATTTCTTGTTACTTTCTTGCTAAATAAGACAAAAAGATTGCCAGTGGGGTGAGATCGTTTTACTCATTTCAAGATTTGCCAATGGGGTAAGATAATTGTACTTGTCAAGCAGAAAGTTAAAAACTTAAAACAAGTTAATATTTTCCACTTTAGAGTATAAAAGAATAAGATTTTAAGTCTCATTACAAGACTAAAGCACTTGTTAAGACAGACATTTTTTGCAGTGTATAGTCAGGGTTTAGTTCTTGGGTTGTAGCCCCGGTGGGGGGGGGGGGGGGGGGGGGGGGGTTAATGAGACCAGGGGCCACATGTGTATCAAAAAATGCATAAAAGAACGCTCAGGGTGAAAGTCGTAAATCTGCTTAAAAAATGTTTTGCTTTTTCTACCTCTGCCTTTCGGTCACTAATGTCACACTGCGTACATATGGTGTCCAGCATGTGCAGAGGTATATGGAGATTCTGACAGCACGTGTTATTTTATACATCTGAATTTCTGCGTGGAAACTCCCTTACGCGGCTTTCTGAGGGCATTGTTCTGCTCAGCACTGTTTATACATGTGGTCCCTGCTCAGCACTGTTTATACATGTGGCCCCTGCTCAGCACTGTTTATACATGTGGCCCCAGGTTTAGGAAGTGTCCGGGTGCTTTTTATTCTCTCTGTGAGGTTTATCCCTCACGCCCCAGATAAGCCTTTCCCTGTAGCTCACAGAATCTGTCTGATGAAGTAGTTATGTGGTAACGTGTAATGTGAGGCAGTAATGCAGGGGGCAAGCACGCGAGCCTGTCCGTCGCAGACAGTGAAAGGTGCATTTTTCTCCCTCGTCTTCACCCTGCAGCTGATGAAGATCGCCTTCGACGAGGAGGTGGCCTCCGACCTGGCCGAGGTGTTCCGGAAACATCTGCACAAGCTGCGCTACCCACAGCACGTCCACGGGACCTTCGCCTTTACCGCCGGCCAGTCAAACAAGATGGTGGTCGAACACAAGAGCAAGGACAAGAACCAGTCTTTAAAGTAAGATCAGGTTATTAAATTAAGAACAAGTCTTTAAAGTAAGATCAGGTTATTAAATTAAGAACAAGTCATAAAGTAAGATCATGGCCCATATTCATAAAGCGTCTCAGAGCAGGAGTGCTGATCTAGGATCAAGTTTCCCCCGCCTGTACAATGCAAAAACCGAAAGAATAAGTCAATCCTAACAAGCATCTTAGTCTTATATTTAGACTTAAAATCTTAGTTCTATTACTTTTTCACTGATTAAGACAAAAATATTGCCAATGAGGTGAGATAGATTTACTAATTTCAAGATTTGCCAATGGGGTAAAATATTCTCTACTTGAGAGAAAAAATAAAAGATTGTAAGTCTCATTACAAGACTAAAACACTTGTTTTACATTTTTTTGCAGTGTATTCATATCCATTATGACCTAAAAGGCAGAACTTGTCCAAGGTCAGCACTCCTACTTTGAGATGCTGTATAAGTACAGGCCCAGAATATACATCTCCCAAATATAAAGGATGCCATCAGCAATTATTGCAGAGGGGATTTTGACTAAATTCTAGTTCCACATGTATTTTTTTTTAATGCCTGTCTTATTTATTTATTTAATTGGCCTTGCTGCAAAATACTAACTAATAAAAACATTCGCTGCATTAACGCTGTGTCACGCAGTGAAATGATGCCGTTTGCATCGTTGCCCCCCCCAAAAAAAGCAAAGCACAAGTTTGGGAGTTTCAGAAGCCCCCTTCAGGCCTTTAGGCGACCCCCCCCCCCAGCAGGCCGGGATCACGTGACGCCAGGAGCAGGTGTGTGGTGTCAGCCATGTTGCCCCCCTCCCCAGGCAACTCACCCTGTGTTTCTGCCTCAGTCCCTGGCAGGCTAATGATCTGCTCCACGGCCTCAAGTCTGGCGTTTCCACACTGGGGCGCGTGAGCCATTCCACTACGTAAGGCCTCTACGCGGGGCTCTGCCTGCAAAGCCCTTCCTTTCTCAACTCGGGGTGTGAAAAAAGCATTAGCACTGATTAGCACTGGCATTCAATCATTCATGTGTCCTGCCGTTAGCCTCCGGCACCAGAGACCGCGTTTTCACACGGCTCTATAAATCATTTATTTATAGCCTTATAGCCTTAAACTTGCAGTCGAACGCTCCATTCGGACGAAACCTAAATCACAATTTGAAGGAATGGTGTGGATTGGATTCTCACACCGACGCAGACATTTCCTTTTATTTGACCAAAAAAAAAAAAAACTACCTCAAGGGCATTAACATTCCCTGTGACCTATGCCCTCTGACCTATGCCCTCTGACCTGTGCCAGTGCTAGTGGCTATTTCAGACCTAGAAGAATCTAGAATCTGGACCTGATTCCTCTCTGCATGCCTTGAACACACTTCTGATTTCTGAATTCCATCTGTCCCTCGTGACCGGAGCCTCTGTCTTGGGATACATGCATACACCACATGCACACACACACACACACACACACACACACACACACACACACACGCACGCACGTACACGCGCACACTCGCACACACACACACACACACACACACACACACACACACACACACTCACTCATACACACACACATACTCACATGCACGCACTCACGTACACACACACACATACTCACATGCACGCACGCACGTACACACATACTCGCATGCACGCACGTACACGCACACACTCGCACACTCGCACACACACACTCATACACACACACACATACTCACATGCACGCACGCACGTACACACACAAATACTCACATGCACGCACGCACGTACACACACACATACTCACATGCACGCACGCACGTACACACACACATACTCACATGCACAAACGCACGTACACACACACATACTCACATGCACGCACGCACGTACACACACACATACTCACATGCACGCACGCACGTACACACACACATACTCACATGCACAAACGCACGTACACAGAATGGGTAACACCTCATTCTGCTGCCATTGGAAGTCATGGCAACCGAGCACTTTGATGTGCCTGCATGCGTCACCTGTCTGCCCTTCAAGAGCCAACCTGGTGGGATTTACGAGCCTGCCGCCACCCGCCGCTGCACCGGGAGGTGGGGGCGGGGGCGGGGACGGGGAGGGGTGGGGCAGATGGGGCGCCTCGGGGCGGGTAAAGCCAAGGCCTGTCGCATCTTTCTCTGCTCCCCTCTGCGAGGTGGGGGCGCAGGTCACACCTTTATTCGCTGGTTCACCTTTAACACAGCTTCCTCCCTGAATCGCTGGCGGGATGTGGGAGCTCTCTCGCGCACCGTCGCTTCCTCACGTCTCCTGGCAGGTGAAGCTGGCGGCTTTGGGCTGAGAACGCGCCTTCCTGCACTGCATGCCAACGGCGCTCAGTGTTGCTCATTCACCCGCTAAATAGTACTCCAGATGAGCACCACATGAAACGCTCTCTCCCTCTCTATCTCTCTCTCTCTCTCTCTGTCCGTCTGTCTCTCTTTCTCCCTCGTACTCATGTAGAACCCTTTCCAAGAACCTTGTGAAGAGTGCCAAGAGGACGATTGGTCGACAGTACGTGACCCGGAAGAAGTACACTCCCCCGACCTGGGAGAATAGGGGTAGTCTGCAGTCCCAGCCTGATGAGGACGAAATCTCAGGTACAGCTCCACCCTGCTCTGAGTAGCTGCAGTAAACCCTTTTTAAAGTTATAATTTTTGGGCTTTGCAGCTTTATTGGACAGCCCAGTGTAGAGCAGTGATACTCATTCCTGGTCCTGGAGGGCCGCAGGGTATGCTGGTTTTTGTGTCGTTACTCTGTACTTAATTGATCAATTACAGCAGCCGATAGCACAGTTATCTCACCACACCTGGTTTATTGGGTCTGAATTGGTTGCTGGCATTAAGGTGAAAACCAGCAGACCCTGCAGCCCTCCAGGACCAGGAATGAGTATGACTGGTATAGATAAAGAGGAAGAATGGGAGCGAGAGAGAGGGGGAGACGTGACAAGGTCGCGCGGCCGGATTAGTTTTGCCGACGTCGTAGCTCACAATGAGCACGCGGACGGTGCTCGTACAGGCTACGCCACCGAGACACCCCGCAGGAAACATCCTCGAATGTGTCAGACTTCCTTTTCGTTGTTTTTACACATGCGCTTACGTCACTGCTAAGAAAAGGGTGTAGGTTATGGGAAATGTAGTTATGGGAAATTTCACATTGTCAATTGCATCTCATAAAGATTTATGACTTCTGATTTTAACATTTTAATTATTTTATGGGTTCTTTTCAGCTCACGTTTTGTCACACGTGCGCATTTGTTTATGCTACTGCTGAGCCCTGAGATGTATTAAATCCCGGAAAGTGCTGGGCTGTGGTTCAAAATCATTCTTCTTTATTTCAGTCTAAGCATTTTTAAAAAATGTCCTATGTCAACTGTTTAAGACATTCTTAATTTTAATCCACCCCACGTGCATATATTTACACTACTAACTGTACTGATAGCATATCAGCTTTCACAAGAATAAACAACAGTATGCTGGGGTATATTGGCACTGTGTCATACATACATCCTCCTTTCATACTTATTCCATTGCTGCCAGATTAGACATTAGTCTGTCAGACTGTCAGTCCAACCAAATTCTGTTTTATATATCGGTCTTGACAAAGTAAATTTTACTGAAATAATTGAAGAATTGTCGATAAAACAAAAAATAGATGCTTTTGCAACTGAAACACAACCCAGTGATGGTAGTACAAGCAAGGTATATGACTCCATCCATGTTGCACACATGTTACTCTACGCTGCACGCGTATGACTCCACACCTCACTCGTATGACTCCACGCCTCACTCGTATGACTCCACGCCTCACTCGTATGACTCCACGCCTCACTCGTATGACTCCACGCCTCACTCGTATGACTCCACGCCTCACTCGTATGACTCCACGCCTCACTCGTATGACTCCACGCCTCACTCGTATGACTCCACGCCTCACTCGTATGACTCCACGCTGCACGCGTATGACTCCACACCGCACACGTATGACTCCACGCCGCACACGTATGACTCCACGCTGCACGCGTATGACTCCACACCGCACACGTATGACTCCACGCTGCACTCATATGACTCCACGCCGCACGCGTATGACTCCACGCCGCACGCGTATGACTCCACGCTGCACTCATATGACTCCACGCCGCACGCGTATGACTCCACGCCGCACGCGTATGACTCCACACCTCACACGTATGACTCCACGCCTCACTCGTATGACTCCACGCCTCACTCGTATGACTCCACGCTGCACGTGTATGACTCCACACCGCACACGTATGACTCCACGCCTCACTCGTATGACTCCACGCCTCACTCGTATGACTCCACGCTGCACGCGTATGACTCCACGCCTCACTCGTATGACTCCACGCCGCACGTGTATGACTCCACGCCTCACTCGTATGACTCCACGCCTCACTCGTATGACTCCACGCCTCACTCATATGACTCCACGCCTCACTCGTATGACTCCACGCCTCACTCGTATGACTCCACGCCTCACTCATATGACTCCACGCCTCACTCATATGACTCCACGCCTCACTCGTATGACTCCACGCCTCACTCGTATGACTCCACGCTGCACGCGTATGACTCCACGCCTCACTCGTATGACTCCACGCTGCACGCGTATGACTCCACGCCTCACTCATATGACTCCACGCCGCACACGTATGACTCCACGCCTCACACGTATGACTCCACGCCTCACTCGTATGACTCCACGCCGCACGCGTATGACTCCACGCCTCACTCGTATGACTCCACGCCTCACTCATATGACTCCACGCCTCACTCGTATGACTCCACGCCGCTCACGTATGACTCTCCCATGTTGTGCTTCAGTGTCTGAGGAGGTGGAGCCGAGCTCCCTCACCCTGTCCTCCACCATCAAGTCGTCGGACCGACAGACCATGAGCAGCGTGGTGGAGCGGGCCTGTTGCCGCGACTACCAGCGGTTGGGCCTGGGCACGCTGAGCAACAGCCTGACCCGGTCCAAGAACGAGCCGTTCCGCATCTCCACCGTAAACCGCATGTACACCGTGTGCAGGAGGTAGGACCACCCGAGTCACCGTCATACACCCCACGTGCACCCTGGGTAACAGGCGTGTCTCCACCATAAGCTGTGTGTATCCCATCAGTAAGAGGTGCCCTAATCTCAGTCACTGAACAGCATACTTTACGTCTCCTTTTCATTGGAAATGATTACAGCCAACATACCTGTGTGATTCTACACTCAGTAGTTGTTCTTGATGTACAATATACACTGCCTGGCCAAAAAAAACGTTGCACACTCTAATATTTCGTTGGACCGCCTTTAGCTTTGATTACGGCACACATTCGTCGTGGAATTGTTTCGACAACCTTATGCAACGTGACAACATTTATTTCTGTCCAGAGTTGCATTGATGTTTGGCCGAGATCTTGTATTGACGACGGGAGAGTCAAACCACTCCGTAAAGTCTTCTCCAGCACATCCCAAAGACTTTCAATGGGGTTAAGGTCAGGACTCTGGTGGCCAATTCATGTGTGGAAATTATTCCTCATGCTCCCTGAACCACTCTTTCACTATTTGAGCCCGATGAATCTTGGCATTTTCGTCCTGGAATATGCCCATTGATGGGATAACCTGGTCATTCAGTACATTCAGGTACTCAGCTGACTTCATTTTATTGCTGCATAACGTTGCTGAGCCTAGTCCTGACCAATTGAAGCAACTCCAGATCATAACACTGCCTCCAGAGGCTTGTACAATGGGCACTATGCATGACGGGTGCAATGGCAACTTTTTTTTTGGCCAGGCAGTGTACCTTCAGAACAGGTACACGTTGTTTTTTTGTGTTAACGTAGAATAAGCATGTGTAAGTGTTTATATAAGTATGCGCGTTATCTGATTAACGCCTTCTCCACCACGTCGCCTAGTTTCAGCTCTTAGCGTGACTGTATGCTAAGAGTTGCACGAGTGTTTCTTTAAATGGGGGCTTACATTACACAGCAGCTGATGTAATACTTAGTGTTAACAATGGGCATTCAATGCGACGCGTGACCCAATTTCTTTTTTCCCCCATATAATCCTTTGCTTAATAACAGCCCTATGCATCATGATTAACTTACATTTCTCACCTGTGAAAAAAGCATTAGCACTGATTAGCACTGGCATTCAATCATTCATGTGTCCTGCCGTTAGCCTCCGGCACCAGAGACCGCGTTTTCACACGGCTCTATAAATCATTTATTTATAGCCTTATAGCCTTAAACTTGCAGTCGAACGCTCCATTCGGACGAAACCTAAAGCACAATTTGAAGGAATGGTGTGGATTGGATTCTCACACCGACGCAGACATTTCCTTTTATTTGACCAAAAAAAAAAACTACCTCAATGCCATTAACATTCCCTCTGACCTATGCCCTCTGACCTGTGCCAGTGCTAGTGGCTATTTCAGACCTAGAAGAATCTAGAATCTGGACCTGATTCCTCTCTGCATGCCTTGAACACACTTCTGATTTCTGAATTCCCTCTGTCCCTCGTGACCGGAGCCTCTGTCTTGGGATACATGCATACACCACATGCACATACACGCACACACACACACACACACACACTCATACACACACACATACTCACACACTCGCACACTGGCACACACACACACACACACACACACACACACACACTCATACACACACACATACTCACACACTCGCACACACACTCATACACACACACATACTCACACACTCGCACACTGGCACACACACACACACACACACACACACACACACACACACACACACACACACACACACACACACACACACACACACACACACACACACACACACACACACACACACACACACACACACACACACACACACACACACACACACACACACACACATACTCACATGCACAAGGACTCTGGTGGCCAATTCATGTGTGAAAATGATTCCTCATGCTCCCTGAACCACTCTTTCACTATTTGAGCCCGATGAATCTTGGCATTTTCGTCCTGGAATATGCCCATTGATGGGATAACCTGGTCATTCAGTGCATTCAGGTACTCAGCTGACTTCATTTTATTGCTGCATAACGTTGCTGAGCCTAGACCTGACCAATTGAAGCAACTCCAGATCATAACACTGCCTCCAGAGGCTTGTACAGTGGGCACTATGCATGACGGGTGCAATGGCGACTTTTTTTTTTGGCCAGGCAGTGTACCTTCAGAACAGGTACACGTTGTTTTTTTGTGTTAACGTAGAATAAGCATGTGTGAGTGTTTATATAAGTATGCGCGTTATCTGATTAACGCCTTCTCCGCCACGTCGCCTAGTTTCAGCTCTTAGCGTGACTGTATGCTAAGAGTTGCACGAGTGTTTCTTTAAATGGGGGCTTACATTACACAGCAGCTGATGTAATACTTAGTGTTAACAATGGGCATTCAATGCGACGCGTGACCCAATTTCTTTTTTCCCCCATATAATCCTTTGCTTAATAACAGCCCCATGCATCATGATTAACTTACATTTCTCACCTTAAAAAAACATGTGTGTGCTTCTTCGGACTTGGTGGGAATATCAATGATTACTCGGTAATGTGAGTAATGTGTTGAAGAGTGACAGCCGAGTTCTGTTGCCCTCCTCTCCCGCGCCGCAGTTACCCCGGGCTGCTGGTCGTGCCCCAGAGTATGGCGGACGGCCCCATACAGCGCATCTCCCGCTGCTACAGACAGAACCGCTTCCCTGTGGTCTGTTGGAGGAGCTCCCGCACCAAGGCTGTGCTGCTGCGCTCCGCGGGCCTCCATGGGAAAGGGGTGGCGGGATTCTTTAAGTCCCCTAACGCCCCGAGTCCAGGTAACGCACGCACCTCACCTACAGCCCCCAGCCCAGGTAACACACCTCACCTACAGCCCCCAGGTAACACACCTCACCTACAGCCCCCAGCCCAGGTAACACACCTCACCTACAGGCCCCAGCCCAGGTAACACACCTCAACTACATCCCCCAGGTAACACACCTCACCTACAGCCCCCAGCCCAGGTAACACACCTCACCTACAGCCCCCAGGTAACACACCTCACCTACAGCCCCCAGCCCAGGTAACACACCTCACCTACAGCCCCCAGGTAACGCACCTCACCTACAGGCCCCAGCCCAGGTAACACACCTCACCTACAGCCCCCAGGTAACGCACCTCACCTACAGCCCCCAGCCCAGGTAACACACCTCACCTACAGCCCCCAGGTAACGCACCTCACCTACAGCCCCCAGCCCAGGTAACACATCTCACCTACAGCCCCCAGGTAACACACCTCACCTACAGCCCCCAGCCCAGGTAACACACCTCACCTACAGCCCCCAGGTAACGCACCTCACCTACAGCCCCCAGCTCAGGTAACACACCTCACCTACAGCCCCCAACCCAGGTAACACACCTCACCTAGAGCCCCCAGGTAACGCACCTCACCTACAGCCCCCAGCCCAGGTAACACACCTCACCTACAGCCCCCAGCCCAGGTAACACCTCACCTACAGCCCCCAGCCCAGGTAACACACCTGATTTACAGCCCCCAACCCAGGTAACACACCTCACCTACAGCCCCCAGCCCAGGTAACACACCTCAACTACATCCCATATGCCCCTAGGACAGATAACACCCAGCCCATACTTGTTCAGACATTGATATTCCATTTGTTGTGTTTTTTTTACAGTATATTGAATGAGTTGATGCGGTCATGATTGACAGGATTGTGTCCCTGCCCCCCCCCCCCCCCCCGTAGGCCCCTCCCAGACGGACTCTAGCAGCCTGGAACAGGAGAAGTACCTGCAGGCCATCATGAGCTCCATGCCCTCGTACTCGGAGCACAGCGGCAGGAACACGCTGAGCGGCTTCACCTCCGCCCACATGAGCAGCTCAGGTAGGAGCACATCGCCAACCCCCTCCCCCCTAGAACAAACTCGGCAGACCAATAATTTGAGGAGCCGCACGGTAAATTGGGATTGGGATTGGGATTTGAGTGTGCGAGAATTGGCGTAGCCACGGGTGTCACGGTGCACCCGGGCCGGGGATGCGGGCGTGGCAGGGCCTTTGCGGTACGGGACAGGGGCGGGGTCGTGAGTCACGGCATGCTCCTCTGTGTTTTGTGGGCTCCAGACGCGTCAGATAGACTGAGGCAGCCCAAGATCGGGGCCCTGATGAAGCAGGTGATGGGGAGCAAGGAGGAGGTGCCCGGAACCTTCAGTAGAGGAGGTGAGAGACTGCCTCACAACACAGCGAGTTCAGGGCCCCACACAGGAAACACCTTTGCACTAATCACCATGGCACAGAGAGGTTTCATGCAGCCAAAAGTGTGTGGAGCATAAGTATTCTCTCAGTGATTTGCTGGTTTTGATTTTGAAACCAATCATATGTTGCTGTGGAGAACCAGGCATTTTGATTTGTTCTAAAAAGTCAGTGATTGACAGGTGATTGTAGCCCCCACCTTTATGAAAACTCACTCCTTCCTCACGAGCTGACTTCATTGTAAAGTGACCGCCTGCCTATTCAAA
The DNA here is from genome assembly GCA_029718625.1 of Synaphobranchus kaupii. Lineage (NCBI taxonomy): Eukaryota > Metazoa > Chordata > Actinopteri > Anguilliformes > Synaphobranchidae > Synaphobranchus > Synaphobranchus kaupii. The sequence goes on along the minus strand of CM056377.1, from coordinate 834,544 downwards.
TTCATGTAAAGGCTTACACGCATTTAGAAAGTCCCACCACACACAGAAGATTCTAATTTATTCGGCACAATGGCAGTGCCCTGCCAGGGAATCAATCCTGCAACCCTTAGGACACAAGTCCAGTTCCCTAACCGTTGCATTACACTGCTGCCCATAGCTCTACATTACATTGCATGACATTTATTTGGCAGACGCTTTTATCCAAAGCGACGTACATATTGAAGTGCATATTGAAGGTCATTGACGCGACTACAAAGCAGATCTGACAAAGCACGACTTTCTCACAACGTAGGAGCCAGCTCTACATCTCTCTACCTCAAATTTCATTCCAAGATTGACTCACGGAGATATTAAATGAAAGGTCCTTCTTTGGAGTGGCGTTTTGTAAACCGTCATCCCTTCTGCTTTCTTCAAAACATATGGGCTTAGCTGACTTTGAATGGCGCTGCGCAAGCAACAAGTGGAGAATGGGTTGTGTACGTCAGGTGTTGTGTGTAAATGTAGTGGAGGAGGCGGTGGTGGCAGAAAGTCTCTGTGTGGTTCCAGTGAACAGCTGCGTCATTGGTAACGGGCCTCTCTGTCCTGTTTAACCTCAGCACTGAGTCAAAGATCAGGGGTCGCCTCCCTCTCTCAACCTAGAGCTTCAGGGAAGGACCGAAACATTCCCAGAGGTACGGTAGATCAAGCAGGCCCCCCCCCGCAGGCCTGGAGTGAAATCTAACCAGTCCGTGATCTAACAGCGGTGTTGGCCTGTCTGCTCTGGCTCCATTGTGGCACACAAATCAAATCTTCTTAGATCTAACCCCGTGTTAGTCTCTCTTTCCCTCTATTTTTTATTTTTGGCAGATTTGCCAGCTTTTAAAAACAGCTTTGCTGGGTTCTCTCCTGTGTGTGTAGTTTGTCTCTGACTGTTCCATTTTGTATGTTAGTAGAGAGCTCTTTGCTTTTCTGTGGCTGTTCCGTTTTGTAGATTAGTAGAGAACTCTTCGCTTTTCTCTGGCTGTTCCGTTTTGTAGGTCAATAGAGAGCTCTTCGCTTTTCTCTGACTGTTCCATTTTGTATGTTAGTAGAGAGCTCTTTGCTTTTCTGTGGCTGTTCCGTTTTGTAGATTAGTAGAGAACTCTTCGCTTTTCTCTGGCTGTTCCGTTTTGTAGGTCAATAGAGAGCTCTTCGCTTTTCTCTGACTTCCATTTTGTATGTTAGTAGAGAGCTCTTTGCTTTTCTGTGGCTGTTCCGTTTTGTAGATTAGTAGAGAACTCTTCGCTTTTCTCTGGCTGTTCCGTTTTGTAGGTCAATAGAGAGCTCTTCGCTTTTTTCTGGCTGTTCCGTTTTGTACGCAATTCTCCTGCGGGAAATTTGAATGAATACAAAGTGTGGTGGGTCCCAGACTGATTCTGCTGTAAGCAGCTTGGTGTAATGGAGTAAATGGAGAGAGCATGAGCTGCCTTCTTCTATTCCAGAGTCTGAGCACAGCAGTAAATACATTTGAAATGACAATACAGTGTCTGACTATCTGCACCTATTAGTGGACGGGACAGATTCCCTTCTTGGCTGTGAGTGTGCTGTATGGCTGTATATTGCCCACTGACCAGCCGCATATATCATCATCGAATGATATCATTGAACGTATCCGGCCCAATACTGATTAATCAGTCCTGCTATGTGGAGGGTTCCTGAGTGGCGGTAGCTGTCAGCATGGAAAACACCAAGCTGGGATGTGTGTTGAGTTTGTGCATGTGTGAGAATGTGTTTCTCTACGCACGTGTGTGTGTGTGTGACACCTCTCTCCTGTGTGTCACAGGGAAATGGGGCAGTATTCGCGGTACTGGGCGGCTGAGCGCCTACAACCCTGAGGTAGGAACCAGGCTGGCAAGGAAGGAGTCTCCCAAGGCCAACGGAGGGCCGTCCGAGGCCCTCTTCCTCCGCCCGCAGAGGGCCTACCTCTACATCATCGGAGACAAGTCACAGCTCAAGGTAACTCTTCCCCATTCGTACGGCGGTAATTAAGTCATTGTCAGTAGCCAATTAGCTACTGCGTAACTGGCAGTACCATTGGCTAGGGCAGTGGTCCCAAACCCTGTTCCTGTGGATCTACCGTCCTGTAGGTTTTCACTCCAACCCAAACACAGCACACCTCATTCAACAGCTAGAGATCAGGCTGAGATGTTAATTAGTGGAATCAGGTGTGCCAAATTAGGGTTGAAATGAAAACTTACAGGACGGTAGAAAAAAGGGTTGGGGACCACTGGGCTAGGAACACCTTTGATGTTCCGCTTATCTGTACAATGCTTTCAGCAATCATGTTAGAATCCAGCTGTGTATACAGCTAACAGAATGTGAATAATATTTACTATATTACTAACCTTGAGCAAATATGTATTGTGATTTACCGCTACTGAGCCACATGGGAAGTGGTTTGACTGTGACTGTGTACTATATTCTATGTTCATTACTAGGGATAGCTCCTACGTTGTGAGAAAGTTATGCTTTGTCGGATTTGCTTTGTAGTCACGTCAATGACCTTCAATATGCACTTATTGTACGTCGCTTTGGATAAAAGCGTCCGCCAAATAATTGTAATGTAATGTAATGGCTTGACGTGGTTTCCATGGCTCCCGGCTCTAGGGTACCAAGCCAGACTCGTTCCAGCAGTGGGAGGTGGTTCCCATCGAGGTGTTTGACGTGCGGCAGGTGAAGACCAGTTTCAAGAAGCTGATGAAGGCCTGCATCCCCAGCTGCGCCGCCTCGGACCCCAACTCCACCTTCCACCGCTGTGTGGAGGAGTCAGAGTGGTTATGCCTGGTAATGCACCACCCTAAACCTCTCCAACGTGGAGGAGATTGTGCTTATGTGTCCATTTACTACACCTTGTGAGTGTGTGCCTGTGTGCGTTTGCATCCATATTGTGTGCGTTTATATCGGTGTGTGCATGTGCATTCAAGTGTGTATGCATATGTGTATGTGTTTGTGTGTGTTTGTGTGCCTATGTGCCTGCATGTGTGTTTTTGCGTGTGTGTGTGCATGCGTTTGTGTGTGTTTGTGTGCGTGTGCGTGCTTGTGTGTGCATGTGTGTGCGTGTGTGTGTTTCTGTGAGCGATGCCTTGTGACTGCGGTGGTGTCCTCTGTCCTTACAGCTGCACAAGGTCCTGCAGGTGTCTGTGCTGGTGGTGGAGCTGCTGGACAGTGGGTCGTCCGTCATGGTCAGTCTGGAGGACGGCTGGGACATTACAACACAGGTAATGAGCTGGAACATTACCACACAGGTAACAGGCTCGGACATTACCACACAGGTAATGAGCTGGGACATTACCACACAGGTAACAGGCTGGAACTTTACAACACAGGTAATGGGCTGGGACATTACCATACAGGTAACAGGCTGGAACAAATACCACACAGGTAACAGGCTGGAACATTACCACACAGGTAACAGGCTGGAACATTACCACATAGGTAACAGGCTGGAACAAATACCACACAGGTAATGAGCTGGGACATTACCACACAGGTAATGAGCTGGGACATTACCACACAGGTAACAGGCTGGAACATTACCACATAGGTAACAGGCTGGAACAAATACCACACAGGTAATGAGCTGGGACATTACCACACAGGTAATGAGCTGGGACATTACCACACAGGTAACAGGCTGGAACATTACCACATAGGTAACAGGCTGGAACAAATACCACACAGGTAATGAGCTGGGACATTACCACACAGGTAATGGGCTGGGACATTACCACACAGGTAATGAGCTGGGACATTACCACACAGGTAACAGGCTGGAACATTACCACACAGGTAACAGGCTGGAATATTACCACACAGGTAACAGGCTGGAACATTACCACACAGGTAACAGGCTGGAACATTACCACACAGGTAACAGGCTGGAACATTTCCACACAGGTAACAGGCTGGAATATTACCACACAGGTAACAGGCTGGAACATTACCACACAGGTAACAGGCTGGAACATTACCACACAGGTAACAGGCTGGAACATTTCCACACAGGTAACAGGCTGGAATATTACCACACAGGTAACAGGCTGGAACATTACCACACAGGTAACAGGCTGGAACATTACCACACAGGTAACAGGCTGGAACATTTCCACACAGGTAACAGGCTGGAATATTACCACACAGGTAACAGGCTGGAACATTACCACACAGTCACTATTTCTTAGGGAGATTTGGATGGTCAGGCCAGAAGTGGTTCACTGTTAACCGCAGAGTTGTGTCTATATCCTGTGTCCCGCAGGTGATGTCCCTGGTGCAGCTGCTGTCCGACCCCTACTACCGGACCTTGGACGGGTTCCGGCTGCTTTTGGAGAAGGAGTGGCTGTCGTTTGGGCACAGGTTCAGCCACCGAGGTGCCCAGACTCTGGCCAGCCAGGGCAGCGGCTTCACGCCCGTCTTCCTGCAGTTCCTGGACTGCGTGCACCAGGTGAGGCAGCGACTCCAGGGACCAGCGTGTGTGTGTGTGTGTGTGTGTGTGTGCACGTGTGGGGGTGTGTGTGTGTGTGTGTGTGTGTGTGTGTGTGTACGTGTGGGGGTGTGTGTGTGTGTGCGCACGTGTGGGGGTGTGTGTGTGTGTGTGTTTGTGTGTGCACGTGTGGGTAGGTGTGTGTGTGTGTGTGTGTGTGTGTATGTGTGCACGTGTGGGCGGGTGGGTGTGTGTGTGTATGTGTGCACGTGTGTGTGTGTGTGTGTGTGTGTGTGCACGTGTGGGGGTGTGTGTGTGTGTGTGTGTGTGCACGTGTGGGGGTGTGTGTGTGTGTGTGTGCGCACACGTGTGGGGGTGTGTGTGTGTGTGTGTGTGTTTGTGTGTGCACGTGTGGGTAGGTGTGTGTGTGTGTGTATGTGTGCACGTGTGGGCGGGTGTGTGTGTGTGTGTGTGTGTGTGTGTGTGTGTGTGTGTGTGTGTGCGCACGTGTGGGGGTGTGTGTGTGTGTTTGTGTGTGCACGTGTGGGTAGGTGTGTGTGTGTGTGTGTGTGTGTGTGTATGTGTGCACGTGTGGGCGGGTGGGTGTGTGTGTGTGTATGTGTGCACGTGTGGGCATGTGTGTGGGCGGGTGGGTGTGTGTGTTATTACGGGCATAATAAAGGAAATGCCTTAAGTCAGGTGATTCCATTCCCTATGTAAACAAATACTGGGTCCTTATCATTCGAATGTAGTTAATCATCCCCAAGGGCTTTTTTAATAACTCACCTTTTGTTGACGGAAATGTGCTGTTTCGCACAGCTAGTTACACCCTTGTTTCTGGTGTCTGTTTGTCCTTTGTGAATAAGAAACACACCTTTTTGTAATCACAGGATCGTTGTTATCGTCACGTGATATATTCGGCCGAGGGCTGACTTTCCTGTAATCTGAACAGAATCAGGCAGTGCCACCAGTGTGCGTCATTGAAATGGGTCCCCTCTCCTCTCTCCTCAGATCCACCTGCAGTTCCCTATGGAGTTTGAGTTCAGTCAGTACTACCTGAAGTTCCTGGCCTACCATTACATGTCTAACCGATTTAGGACCTTCCTGTTGGACTCTGACTATGAGAGGATTGAGCTGGGTAAGAGGCAGCACCAGTTACCTGATTTGCGGGATAAAGCCATTAAGTTCAGATTAAGGGGCCAAAACCATACTTCGCTGTTGAAGTTCACTTCCTGGTCTTGTTGACCATATAAGGGCCTCCCTGCTCTGGCTCCAATTTTTGTACAACATGGCAGCCCTTCTGCAGCTTCAAAAAAAAAGCTTTTCTCAAGCCCATGGAAAGTCAATGGGTGACATCACAGTCACTTTGTTCATATTTTTCTATAGTCTATGGTTTGGATACTCAGATACCTTTCAGGTGTGGTACCTGTAATGCAGCAACTGCCGTTTTTGGTGGATGCGAATTAAACAGGTTTCACAGGGGGAAGAAAAGTTATATTTAAAATTGTTCTAGTGTGTTTTCATTATCCATCTTATTCCTACGTCCCATCATGCCTTATGGGACCAGCTTTCATATTGTTTTTATACACAATTGCCCAACGCACAAGCTAGCAAACGTTACTGATTCCTAGCTCCCCTCTGCGTTTAAGGGTGTGGGAGCACATTTTAACATGCCTGAAGGGGAGCGATTTGACCGTAACTCTCCCCTCTCTTATCGATGGATGGGAGGACATTGTGAAATATTGGCCTTGGATAACATACAGTAGCATTTTCAGCTACTTTATTCAGTCTGTCGCTAGAGATGGGGAGGCAATGAACAACCTGAAAATTTCAAACGCTTATCATATCTTCATAGCAACAAAAAACAGCGTGTACTGCAGGTCATCGTCTTGTCTATTTAATAGCCGAAATTGAGTCAAGACAGAGCCTAAAACCCTCCCATCATCAAGCCTGGGTTTTAGTAATGACGTCAGGTGAGGTACAGAGAGCAGGGTGTTCTTTTATTGCGGGACAACGCCACGCAGGTGCTATACTGTGGAAGGTCAGCACAGTTGGGGATATATTATGTATTGCGTATAATTACGTATAGTTTATAGTATACATATTATTATGTGTTATTACGCATATTATATTATGTACTGCAGGCATATTGGAAGTATTTAATCACTGCTTAGCTAGCAATGTTTAAATACCCCATAATTATGATGTATGCAGTAAATTGGTTAATTAGCTATAAGTATTTTATTGTAGAACGTTCTTTTACGCAGGTTAATACCGTGAGACAGGGCAAGACAGGGATATTGTGCCCTGATGTCCAGACGAAATGGAAGACAGGCACAAGAAAGAATGTAGGGTTGTGGAAGATGACGCACGTAAGGTTTAACAATCACAAACCCGGCCACGGTTATCCAAGCACAGCAGCTTCAACGTCAAGAGCAACCCTGACCCCACTGCCTCTTGCAAACTATTCAGGAACCACGCAGAATTTAAGAGCTAAAAAGATAGAAAGCATGCCATCGCTGACAGGAACAATCTGCCTTGGTCTGTGGCTTATGTTCAAAACATTCCCGTTTAAGGCATTGATTTAGCTTAGCTCGGTTGTAGCTACAATCACAAACAGCGTAGGTCATTCCTGAACCTCTTTGGGACATCTTCAACGGCACAGACAATTCATACAGACTATTTTGATTGAAAAGATAGGCAGATAGACTTCTGTTCTTTACTCAATGCCACATCCGCTAATTGAGCTAAGAAAAAATTAGAGTATTGGGGGCTGTCAGTGCATTGAAATTTAAGATGAGTGACAGGCCTCAAGAGGCCTGAGCGTTTTTGACACAGGTGTAACTCGTCTACCTACATACCTACAGGTGTTATGTATGAGGAAAAGGGGGAGAGGAAGAACCAGCAGGTGTTCAAGTCTGTGTGGGATTACATCGACCGGCTCAACAAGAAGACGCCCGTCTTCTTCAACTACATGTTTGCACCCGAGGACGGAGAGGTGAGACTGCTGCGGCAACAGCAGCGGCCGCTGCGGTGGCGATTCCCTGAAAACGTGTGTGTGTGTGTGTGTGTTCTGACATCTAGTGGCGATGTGAGTGCACTGCAGCCACATATACTCCACCCTCTCCAATCTAACCCTGTGTCCAGGTTCTGAAGCCCTACAGCAACATCTCCAACCTGAAGGTGTGGGACTTCTACACGGGGGAGACGCTCTCAGAGGGCCCCTCCTACGATTGGGAGCTGGTGCAGGGGCGGGCGGCGCAGCCCGAGGAGGCGGAGAGGCCCGACACCGCCCCGCCTAAATCCCAGCGCCAGGTCGTGTGGCCCTGCTACGACAACAGCGCCAAAGTGCTGCCCGACGCCATCACCAAGCTCCTCCAGGTCGGCCTCCCTCTCGGACCATGGCGCACTCTCACGGGACAAAAAGCCCAGACTGCTGTATCACGGCCCCCCCTTGCCCCCACTCCCCGCCATTCCGCTGGCTAATTAAAGGGATTTATCGAGCTTTAAGTGTCGCTAAGTGCAGTCAGCCCCCCCCCCCCTTCATTCATACGAACATTGTATTGGCCTCGTTTCGTAACCCGGTTTGAATGGGGGCTGCCGCATAGTAAAGCCTGTTCTTGTGGAGATTTCTTCCCCCTGGGAAGGGAGCCAGCGGAGTAAAGGTTATTTCGACGAGGTCCTTTTGCGATTTTGTTGCTTAAATGAAACCACAAGTCTTTTTGTGTTGGTTCTCATCAGCACTGCCGTTTGATGTTGCCAGTTATTGTGTCAGCACAGGCCCTTCAGCACAGGCACTTCAGCACAGGCCCTTCAGCACAGGCCCTTCAGCACAGGCTCTTCAGCACAGGCCCTTCAGCACAGGCACATCAGCACAGGCCCTTCAGCACAGACCCTTCAGCACAGTTCCTTCAGCACAGGCCCTTCAGCACAGGCCCTTCAGCACAGGCCCGTCAGCACAGGCACTTCAGCACAGGCCCTTCAGCACAGGCACGTCTGCACAGGCCCTTCAGCACAGGCCCTTCAGCACAGGCTCTTCAGCACAGGCCCGTCAGCACAGACCCGTCAGCACAGGCCCTTCAGCACAGACCCTTCAGCACAGGCCCTTCAGCACAGGCACTTCAGCACAGGCACGTCTGCACAGGCCCTTCAGCACATGCCCTTCAGCACAGGCCCTTCAGCACAGGCACGTCTGCTTTCATACAGTACTGTCACATAAAACACATACAGTATGAAAATTTTATCTCAATTCCCCTCATTGGTTCATTATTCCATGTAGTTGCGTGCGTGCGTGTGTGCGTGCGTGCGTGTGTGTGTTTGAATGCGTGTGCAATGAGGTGTAAGTGTGTGTGTGTGTACACGTGTATGCGTGTGTGTGTGTGTGTGTGTGTGTTTGTATGTGTGTGCAATGAGGTGTAAGTGTGTGTGTGTGTGTACACGTGTATGCGTGTGGGTGTGTGCATGCGTGTATGTGTGCGTGTGTGTGTGTGTGTGTGTGTGTGTGTACGTACGCGTGTACGTGTGTGTGGGTGTGTGTTTGTATGTGTGTGCAATGAGGTCTAAGTGTGTGTGTGTGTACACGTGTATGTGTGTGGGTGTGTGCATGCGTGTATGTGTGCGCGTGTGTGTGTGTGTGTGTGTGTGTGTGTACGCGTGTACGTGTGTGTGGGTGTGTGTGTGTGTGTGTGCGCGTGCGTGTGGGTGTGTATGTGCGTGTGCGTGTGCGTGCACGTGTGTGTATGTGTATGTGTGTGTGGGTGCGCGTGCGTGTGGGTGTACGCGTGTACGTGTGTGTGGGTGTGTGTGTGTGTGTGTGTGTGTGTGTGTGTGTGCGCGTGTGTGTGGGTGTGTATGTGCGTGTGCGTGTGCGTGCACGTGTGTGTGTGTGTGTATGTGTATGTGTGTATTCACACATGCGTCTGGCCATCTCCCCGTTAGGAGCTCCAGGATCTGGAGGCGGAGCTGGGCCGTGTTCCAGAGAAGTGGAAAGACACCTGGGACAAGATCAAGGCCACACATGGAATCGAGGCCAAGCTGGAGAACAGGGTGAGCCATCCATCCATCCATCCAGCCGGCCTGTCAGCCAGTGTTACAGAGATTACTGCAGGGTCCTCAGGCTTATCTTAGAAGGACTGTTGTTGGTACATGCTTTTGTTCTTGCCCAGTGCAAAAAAAAATTTAATAATAATAATAATTTTTAATCAAGACGTGTTATATTGCTGGGCTGAAACGAAAAGCCTGCAGGAACACCAGCCCTTCTCGGAGTCGATGATTGTGAGGGGATTTCCTTCCATCTTGTGGTCAGTTGTGGAAATGCAGCCACGCAAATGTTGGGGCGGTGGGGGGCTTTTTCTTAAGTTCTTTTTTATTTTTTAAGTTGTTTATGAAGCTGTGGTTGTTATAGGGAAGAGGTGGGGGCCTCTGTTCCTTGGGGGGGGGGGGGGGGCTCACATGTACAGTAGATTAGACTGTGGGAAAAAATCTACTTTGTATTTGACACACAAGACCATGAGCCTTCATGAGTGAATGAATAAACATAGCTAAAATATCAGATCTGCTAAATAATTGGGGAAAATAACATGAAATTAAATTGCAGAGAAATATGCCACATGCTCATTGCGAGCCGCGACATTGGCGGTTCGAATCCGTTCACTGCAAAAAACCAAATCTTAACAAGCATTTTAATCTCGTATTTAGACTTTAGAATCTTATTTCTGTTACTTTTTTGCTAAATAAAACAGCCTGTGGGGTGAGATATTTTTACTCATTTCAAGATTTGCCAGTGGGGTAAGATAATTTCACTTGTCAAGTAAAAAGTAACTTAAAACAAGCTAATATTTTCCACTTTTGAGAGAAAAAAGATTCATAAGTCTCATTACAAGACTAAAACACTTGTTAAGACAGGCATTTTTTGCAGTGTTCATAAAGTGAGCTGTGGGCTGTTGTTTGAGCAGTACGTGCTGCAGAAGGTGACTCCTCTCCACCTCCTCCCTCCTGCAGCACTCCCTCTCCAGCTCTCTGATCTCCTCCAGCCTGAGCCACCAGCGGCGCACGCAGGGTGTGTACCTGCAGGAGAGCGGCGTGGGCTCCTCCATCAGCCTGTCCCTGGAGGCCGAGCGCAGCGCCGCCTCCACCCCCGCCGGCGGCCTGGCGGGACAGCCCAGCACCAGCACCCTGTACAGCCAGTTCCACAGCACCGAGAGCGAGAACAGGTGGGTACCCCCACCCCCCGCCACTACCCCCCCGACCTGGGACCCAAACCAACTTCGCTGGCCTCTCCGTCCTCTCCCCCAGCGGGGCACCTCATTGGCCTGTACTCTCCGCCCTCTCCCCCAGCGAGGCACCTCATTGGCCTGTACTCTCCGCCCTCTCCCCCAGCGGGGCACCTCATTGGCCTGTACTCTCCGCCCTCTCCCCCAGCGAGGCACCTCATTGGCCTGTACTCTCCGCCCTCTCCCCCAGCGAGGCACCTCATTGGCCTGTACTCTCCGCCCTCTCCCCCAGCGGGGCACCTCATTGGCCTGTAATCTCCGCCCTCTCCCCCAGCGGGGCACCTCATTGGCCTGTCCTCTCCGACCTCTCCCCCAGCGAGGCACCTCATTGGCCTGTAATCTCCGCCCTCTCCCCCAGCGAGGCACCTCATTGGCCTGTACTCTCCGCCCTCTCCCCCAGCGGGGCACCTCATTGGCCTGTCCTCTCCATCCTCTCCCCCAGCGGGGCACCTCATTGGCCTGTCCTCTCCGCCCTCTCCCCCAGCGGGGCACCTCATTGGCCTGTCCTCTCCATCCTCTCCCCCAGCGGGGCACCTCATTGGCCTGTAATCTCCGCCCTCTCCCCCAGCGAGGCACCTCATTGGCCTGTAATCTCCGCCCTCTCCCCCAGCGAGGCACCTCATTGGCCTGTCCTCTCCGACCTCCCCCCCAGCAAGGGGCTTCATTGGCCTGTACTTTACGCCCTCTCCCCCAGTGGGGCACCTCATTGGCCTGTTCTCTCCGCCCTCTCCCCAGGTCCTTCGAGGGAATACTGTTCAAGAAGGGTGCCCTCCTGAAGCCGTGGAAACCGCGCTGGTTTGTGCTGGATAAGACAAAGCACCAGGTACTGTCATACTCTCATCCACATTATGATGATTACGATGAAGATGAAGGTGAATGTTTATGATGATGAAGACGATGATAATGATGATGATGCCGCGGAGGACGATGGCGATGATGATGATGACGATGAATGCCTTTTTGGACAGCCAGTAGGTTGCTGAACGGAAGTGTGGCATTCTGCAGTTGGTAGAGGACTGAATTTGTAGCTAGCGAGTTTGTCAGTATCTCAGGCCGGGACCATTGAGGAAGTTACTAACCCTAGTTATGGTGTATCATTGCTGGGGAGGTCTCAGGCTGCCATATTTCACCCTCTGTCACAATCTCCGACCTCTCATCTTCTCTCCCTCTCTCTCTTTTCCTCTCTCTATCTCTCTCTCTCTCTCCCTCCCCCACTGCAGCTGAGGTACTATGAGGCTCGGCAGGATACGGAATGTAAGGGTGTGATTGACCTAGCGGAGGTGGAGTCTGTTACCCCTGGAACCCCTACCATGGGGTCGCCAAAAAACATGGATGAAAAAGCCTTCTTTGATGTGAGTGCTCCGATTCCAAAGGACTGAGATCACTTGCACTCACGTTGAGCTCAATGATTTAAAAAAAAAATTTTTTTTTAATGAAAATTCCTGTTCACCATCGGAGTGTGAAAGATGTGTACATGCTTAATGTGCCAGTCTGTTAAATTATCTTAATTTAGTAAAACCTTTGTTGGTTTGGTTGATAAAAATCAGCTGTGGTGCAATCAAATCCTCTGATGAATTAAAAAATGTGAGAACACACATCTAACAATGAAAAATGCTCAGAAAAGTTATCTTTATTTTCTTGGTATACAGAGAAAGCATGCAACAAAAGCCAAAAGTTAATTCAGACAGGCGGAATGCCTGCTTTTGGTTGTTGGTTAAAAGCTTCCGGAATAGAACACTGGGAAGTTTCCTCACAGCTTTTAATTGTCCTTTGGAACACATCCTTTTATTTTTTTATATTTTTGAAGATCAGCTGCTCGTTTAAAACTTCTGTTCCTCTGCTCTTCTCCCTCCTGCAGCTGAAGATCACCAGGAGGGTGTATAACTTCTGTGCTCAGGACCCCCAGAATGCACAGCTGTGGATGGACAGTATTCAGAGCTGCCTGTCGGACGCCTAGGTTACCCCCTCAAGATGCACGTGCATCAGAGGGGGGCAGAGGGGCAGAGGGAAAGACGCAAGGTGCCTCACCACAGGGGAACTAATGGTCCACTTTGGCTGGCCAATCACAGAGTCCCAGAAGGACAGAAAGAGCATGGGCCTGTGTTGGGGTGACGTTGAACTGATGATGCCGTGTCGTATCGCCATGTTTCAGTGTTTTTCTCGCGGCCATTCGCTGTTTTTGTGCAGTTAACGCAGCGCCACGCATCACCCGGATCTTCTCGAAATGGGTTAAAAGCAAAGGCCGCTTCATCGTTTTGGGATCGAGGGTCCGGCAACAACTGGCATTGCACCAACAGGCAAACTGTTAGACACTCCATTTCTCAAGAACTACAACTCCCATGAACACTCCAGACACCATCCATTAGAGAGATGGGGGTTGGTGGTGGCATTCTCCGATGCCCCCCGCTTCCCATAGCAGTGCTGTCCAAGGGGTGGGTCTTTGATTGGACCTTACCTACTCTAACTCCCACTGGGGGGCGTACAGATGTTCTCCCAAATCTCTGCTCTCTCATTAAAATAAGAAACACACGGGCACTGCACTGCCACTGTTTGTTCGCTCCAAGCACAATGGGAGTTGGTCAGGTGTGCGACTCAGTCGTGCCTGTCTGGCTTCCCTCAGCAATGCTGGAATAGCCATGTAAATGCGTAGAAATTAAGGATTCAAAGTGAGACTGTCATTTTTTTTTTTCTTCCAGTTGTTGTTTTTGTTGCTGTATTTTATCGTTCCAATTACAGTGGGAAATGTGAGTAATTTCATCTACACTGTGAAACTAATTCACCCTCCTAGACTGCAGCGGTCTGCAGGTCAATGCCAGTTTGAAATGATATGCCTAATGAAAACAGGTGAGGAGAGCACGGTATGAATTCAATTGTTTACAAAGCAGCTGTCAATATGCTTCTTTATTATATTGAATAAAAAATAAAAAACCATTATGGAATGTTTTGATAATGAAGGGATGTATAAGGAAAGAAGGGGACGTATTTAGCAAGTAAATCATGCACAATTAAAAAAGTAAAAAAGTAAAGAAAGGATGGAAGGAACCCAGGATGTCAGCATCCTGCCAGAGTGAGACTGTTAACGGCAGTGAGAGTCTGCAAACGGGCTACCCTGGCGGCGTGCGTGGCCTGCGAGCTCACAGTCTCATGCCTATCGGACTCCTTGCGGTCTGAAAGCACTCTTAATCGCACCGCTTGTCTTAACGAGAGGAAGAGAAGAGAAGTATGTAGATAAGGAGTGGGTCTGCTTCCTAGCGGAGAGCTGTTTAAACGTGGTCCACTGTCGGAGGTTGCAGTGCTCAAGTGTCTGGTTCAGCTCCCGAGAGACCCCTTTTATTGAGGGACCATGTGACAGCCTAATGGACTAATGGAAGAACAAAATTCAGTTTGTAATGGGTAATTAATCCAGAGGTGGAAATCCAGGGGACATAAAGTAAAAGTCCTCCCCAGTATTTTGCTCTAATAACCTGGATTTGCTAATTAACATAATTCTTCAGCGAGGAGGTAGAACTAATTAGTGAAATCAGCTGGCTGAGTCTATGGGTGGAAGAAACACATGGTGGGACTTTTACTTCCTGTCCCCTGGATTTCCACCTCTGAATTAATCCATAATCATTTTAGGCAGGAGGATAACCAGAGCAAATCTCAAAATGGCTGCTGCCAGTGATTAAAAAAAAGTTTTTCATTTTTATTTTTTATGTATCTCAGTTTAGTTAGTAATTTGCCCCTTTGCCAGAGAAAGTGTATACATTCTTGCAGAAATGAATGCAAGAAATCCTCTGGGAGAGAACTGAAGCTTCCTGTGAAGTAGCAACAGTACCCTGCCATGGTAGACTTCAACTGTGACAAGGCTAGTAATGGTTGTGTAAATGCTGTAATAACGGTCATGTAGTCGTCACGGAGACGCAAGCCTTGGTCAGCCCCATCTTTCCCACCCGCTCTGCTTTTACACCAGAAAACAGTGTTTTACATAGAAAGCTGTTACATTTATGTATAGCTTTGTATATAGTTAAATCTTTGTTTGTCTTGCAGTTTTTTTCTTTTTTAAAATTTTTTTTTAGAGAGGATATTTTGTCAGGATGCAGAAACAGGCAGTCATGGTGTCAGGGCCATGGTATGCTTATAAAGACTGTTCTAGAATTTCTTTGTCTCGTGACCAGATTTTCCAAGTTTGAAATGAAGCGCTGTGTGTGTGTGTGTGTGTGTGTGCGCGCGTGCATGTGTGTTTTTCTGGTGAGTCGTGTCCTGCAATGTGACTGTCTCACAATTTTTTTTTTTAGAATGGTCATTCACCACACAAAGTTTAAACAGTATTACCAGTAGTATGGGCACTGACTGTGCAGAGATGCTCTTAAAATGGTGTTTTAGTGTTTCCTTTTTTTGTATGGCCTAAGGGAGAGAGTCCCCAGAGCTGAAAGAAGAAGCCCCCAGATTTCTTTGAGGCAACAGTGCTTCAAGACTTACCCTCTGAACTGGATTTGGTAAATATCTGAGGATGAGACCGTACAGAGAGGTCACAGCGCTTAAATATCTGAGGATGAGACCGTACAGAGAGGTCACAGAGAGGTCACAGCGCCTTGCTTTGCCTTTTTCTCCAAAAAGAGAAATGGCTGGAAAATGTGGCACATTGTCTATTTGAACCCAGACACACACAGACATTTTTGCACACACAAGCACTTCCTCTACACATAACCAGTGCAGTGTACAAACGTGGTAAAACCAGTGCAGAGCTACTCAGCTGCAGCTCCTGCCGGCTGCAGTGTCTGCAGGCAATTGCTCCAACCATGCAACACCACCTGATTTCACTAATGAGCTCACCTTCTGAACCAAGGAGGTAAAATAAATAGTGAAATCAGGTGGTTGGAGCCATTACAACAGACACTGTGACCTTCCAGGACCTGGAGTTCAGTAGCGCTGACCTAGTGTTGAACTTTTGTTGACCTTTCAATTTGAAAATTAGATGCTTGTTCTAATAACCGTCACTTGTATATACAATTCAAAATTTTTTTGTAACATGCGGTAGTAATTTATTTAACTTTGTTTCATGTGTAAGAAGGTTATTAAAGCAAGTTCCCATTTATTTTTGAAGTAGGAAATCAATGTGCCATTGTTATCTTCTGTGTTAACACTGCTTCTTCTTTAAAAGGTTACTGTCAAGCTCTGTTTATATACCGCATGTTCAGGCAAAGACAGGACATCAGTAGCATGTTTTGGGGGGTGACTGGTGTTCTGTGATGCAGCATTCTGTGACTATGACGCATTGTGTTCTGTGACACAGTGATGCATTGTGTTCTGTGATGCAGCATTCTGTGACACATTGTGTTCTGTGATCCAGCATTCTGTGACAAATTGTGTTCTGTGATGCAGCATTCTGTGAAGCATTGTGTTCTGTGATCCAGAATTCTGTGACACATTGTGTTCTGTGATGCAGCATTTTGTGATACAGTGTTCTGTGAAGCATTGTGTTCTGTGATCCAGAATTCTGTGACACATTGTGTTCTGTGATGCAGCATTTTGTGATACAGTGTTCTGTGATGCAGCATTCTGTGAAGCATTGTGTTCTGTGATGCAGCATTCTGTGAAGCATTGTGTTCTGTGATGCAGAATTATGTGACACATTGTGTTCTGTGATGCAGCATTCTGTGATACAGTGTTCTGTGATACAGCATTCTGTGACGCATTGTGTTCTGTGTTCGGTAAAAGCTGCTGATGAACCCTTCTGCTCTGTCGGCTCACAGGGGGCTGGTCTGCAGTCTCCAGCCTCTCTTAACCCCAGGTTCCAATGCTCCCGCTGTTGAACAAATGCATTGTTATCAAACTTTCTAACTTTCAATAGTTGAACAAAACTTTTTTTTTTTTCTTCTTCAGAAAACACCTGAGCCGGGTTGTGTTGTCAATCATGTAAATTTATTTTATTTTTTACTTTATTTTTTAGGATTAAACAATGAATTTTCTGGGTTTAAATGTTGTCACTGTATGTATGTGTGTACATTGTACATTCTTAAGCACACACACACACTCACACATGTATACATACTGTATATATTACTGTACACCCAGAGCACAGTAAGAAATTGCTGAGAGTAAGAATACTTGCACATAAAGCAAAATGCCCTTGAGTGAAATGTTGAAATATGACATGGTTCACATTCTTCATTGTATTGCCAAACCCCCACAAATTTGAAATGTTTCAATTTCACACATCATAAAATGTATTTTACAAACAATTCGCCCACATTAAAAAAAAATCACAATGTACAGTATTCCCTTATTTTTAAATTTCCACATGGAGATAAAGGGGAAATTGGAGACTGGATCAGTTCCATCTTGTTAAGACACCATGTTGCTTGAGAACATGGATACCTATCTGTCAGTGATGCAACTGGGCTGCTGCGATTGAAATGACCTGAGATAACAGAGATCAATGTCTAGAAGCAGAGAAGGGGAAGAAAGACCAGTTGTGTGACTGCAGAGTAGCCCGGTTCAATCAATAGGCTCCTAATTGCGCTGCAAATGATAACAAGCCAAACCTGCATTGTGTTAAGTTAATGCAATGCAGGTTTGACTTGTCATTTTCTTTTGTCTTTCAATTCTTCATTATAAACCAAATGGTTCTAGTGGCCATGTGTACACATTTTAAACCAGTTAGGAGCCTATTGATTCACTCAGTTTAATTTTATCAGTTAAAATTTTTTTTTTTGTATGTAATATAATATAGCACAATGTGAATATGGGACTTTTATTCTTCATGGCATGCATAGTTATATCTGACATAATGTGGTTTAAGAGAGTAAATAATCCATCAAAACATGGAAGGTTTAATTAAGAAAAAAGAAAAGCTTGTTAAAATTCTGGGATCGCAATTGTGGTTGGAATGAAAACCAGCATACACAGGGGTCCCCCAGGGCCGAGTTTGAGAACCACTGCCCGAGAGAACGGTGTGCTGAAGTCACGCAGACTCTTCTGAGCATGTCATTGTTACAGCTGAGGAAAGTGTCAAAACTTCCCTTTTGATGATCCATCCATATCAATCAGGGAGGTGTGGACTGTCAGACAGGTATGATTCCCCCTCCCCGTGTGCCATTGCCAGTGTCAGTGTCAGTGTTGTCCTTAGCAACTGTGGTGCTGGTAGAGGATGGAGGTGAGGTCCCCCAGCGGAGCGGTGTCCGACGGCTCCAACAGCTGGAACTCCCTGCTGAAGGTCACAAAGTGGACGAAGAGGGTGTTGAGGTGCGGGTGCATGTCCATACGCACCACGTCCCGGAAGTGGACCCAATACAGGTGTGCCAGAGTGTGGAACAGGTACAGGAAGATCCTCTGCACCAGGAACACAAATCCATTTGGGAAGGGGGAGCCTAGTGATGGAGACATTATTATTATTATTATTATTATTGGCAATGACTTGTGAAAATGTGAAATAATTGTTTATTTTTTGCCGACTTATTAGCACTGTGATACTAGGCTTCGCAGAGGTCTGTGCATAAGTTTGAATTCGAGGCGATCAAGTTTCACTTAAACTCCTCTCAGTGGATGTTAAAGCTCTTAGCTACGCGAATTATTTTTGACAAAAGCAGGTAAAACTATATTCTGTTTACTCAGGAGATGGCTGGACAAGGGTTATCAGCAAAGCGAATAGAATTGTTTTGTTCATTTCTAGGAGGAAGGGGATAGCTAATGATTGGTCTACTGGTTTTTCTTACTTTATTCAACTTCCTAGTTCAATTTGCCCCATGTTGGTTTCATAATGTCTCACAGTTTTAAGTCGAGGCCCGTGAGCCCTGCTAACGCACCCTGCTTTTGTAGGGAACACGTCCTCATCAGATAGTAGCTCCTGGATGTAGGACATGGTGTAGTCTGTGTAAAGTGGGGCTGAACACTTTACCTTCTTCCCCTGTTCATCGGTCCAGTAGTATGTCCTACAGAAATACAAAAAAAAAAAAAACACCATGAAATTATCACTTCCAAAAGTTGTATCACAATACATGACTCAACTTTTAAAAACAGTTCACGTGTGTGTGTGTGAGAGAGAGAGGAGAGAGAGAGAGAGAGAGAGAGAGGGAGAGAGAGAGAGAGAGGAGAGAGAGAGAGAGGAGAGAGGAGGAGAGAGAGAGAGAGAGAGAGAGAGAGAGAGAGAGAGAGAGAGAGAGAGAGAGAGAGAGAGAGAGAGAGAGAGAGAGAGAGAGAGAGAGAGAGACTGTGTGTGTGTGTGTTTTTGAGGTTAAATCAGGTTAACAGTGGTGCAGACTAATTGTCAAATTGACCCTAAGCAGTCCCGCCTGTCTAAGCAAATCAGGGCTGCTTTTCACAAAAGGATCTTAGACTAAATATCACCTTAGGCTATTTATTTTTTTATATTACTTTCATTGTTTGTTTGTTTTTTTGTCATTTGTTTTTTCATCTTTCTCCCTCTATTTATATTATCTTTTTTAATGTAGTGTCAGTAAATCTTAATCATTTTAATCGTTAAATTAATAAATGAATAAAGCACAAATGCAAAACACTCTAAGATGATCTTAACTCTAAGTTTCTTTTGGGAAACGGGGCCAGGACTGTGCCAGGGTAATGGTGCGTTTGAGGGGGCAGATTCTCACATGTTGCCCGGGCCTATAATGGTGGGACAGGTCCCAGTGGTGCAGAAGTCTGACAGGGCACTGGAGAGCAGGTTGATGTGCTTGAAGAAAGCAACAGCTGAAAGATATAACATAAACAGGTGAGATTTACTCAGCTCACACATCCAGAATAAACTCTTACACAGAGATATTAATATTATTAATAGTTTAATAATATTAGAGTTATAGCTCGTTTTTAAAGCTTGTGGGTTCAATCATCAACACGTTATTGCATCATATCAATTTGGACTTACTAAATCAGGCTGTTTCAGTATGACCCAAAGGTATCGTATGGGGACCTGGGGCCACATGTATAAACAGTGCTGAGCAGAAAAAACGCCCTCAGAAAGCCACGTAAGCGAGTTTCCACACATAAATTCAGATGTATAATATTACACGTGCTGTGAGAATCTGCGTATCTCTGCACATGATGGACACCATGCATACACAATGTTTGGAGTCCGTGTGATATGGCGACACCGTGACAGAAAGGCAGAGGCAGAAAATGCTAAAAAAATTTAAGTAGATTTCCGACTTTCAGCCTGAGTGTTCTTTTACGCATTCTTTTACTCAGAGTTTTTATACATGTGGCCCCTGGTATGGTAACCTATATGTCCATGCCTTCGTTTGAACAGGCGCAAACTCACTGTGGCTGGCCATCCACTCTGCTTTGTCAAAGCCGACGGGCAGCACGGTCAAGGTGTTGACGTCGATTTCGGCGATGCGTTCGGACACGTATCCCTGCATCAGGTACGGCTTTTCCTCTAAGGAGGGAGCTGTCTGCGTGTTATTGTTCTTTCTGGAGAAGGGAAAGACCATACGACCCAGTTTTTATGCATCGTGAGCCTTGGGTATACAGTGTGTTCTAGATACTAATCTTACTTATTTGTGTCTATTGTATGTTATTGTGTCCTTATGTTCATGCATAATCTTCATTCTTAAGTCATCGGGGCTTACAAAAGCATATAATGCAAGGAAAGTAAGATCTTATAATATATCTGTGCTTTTCTTGTCTGTTTGTTATAGTTTATAATAGTATTTAGAATATAATTGTAGTATAGCTGATTTACCCACAGCTTACTGTGAACTACATTCAATGTTCATTACTAGGGATAGCTGCTACATTATGGGAAGGATGTGCTTTGTCTTATCTGTTCTGTAGTTACTTCGATGACGTTTCTGTATGCACTTATTGTATGTCGCTTTGGATAAAAGCGTCTGCTAAATGACTGTAATGTAATGTAATATACCCCACATACTTTCATTAACAGTTCAATTAAAAAATAAATGTGCAGGTAGTGAACAAATACATGGAAACAACAGTATGGGGAATAAGATTGCTAATTTCCCTGGCACAGTTTAGATCAGCTCAGTCCATGAGCCCTCTTGTGTATGGTGGCTTGCCTGTTTGAGAACATTATTCTCTGTAAGTAACCTTACACAACCTCTGGATATGTGTGTTCTGATCAAATGGGTTAAAATAGAGTTTTCCAAAAGTAATGGTATTTTTAAAAGTTGCTTTGGACAAACTAAGGGGTTGTATGTTGAACACTGAATTATGAAGCACACAATAATTTTAGTGAAACAAAACACTGTATAAAAACACAAAGCAAATCATTATTTTGACAATCCTGGAAATGATCATTACAAATGGGAAAAAAATACTAACAATAATCAAAATGGAGACCCAGGTGAGTGAGTCTTGAGTCTGGACTAACACACAATTGTATACATCCAAGGATCTGTCTGACATTGACCTCCCTCTTCAATGAAGTTTTGGCATTTGAAGTATTTTGCTTAAATGGTCTTAAACGAACATTTGAGCTCAATTTAATGTGAATGAGATGCATGCAGACAAAATATAGGCATGGTTGTATGGTGGCTGTCTGGTGAATAAGCTGTATTGCTGCAACAAATATGTAACGCATATTGCTATAACAAAATGCACAAATATGCAAGTTTCAAGCTCAATATAAAATTGTATATCTGAAGTGTAGCCTACACTGTATTAAGAGGTGGTGGCGGGTGAGTAAATTATTGATTTGAGCGAACCCATATTACCGTGAGCTGGCATAATTTCTGAGAAATGAGAATGCAAACAACGTAATATTTTGAAAACGTGCAAATAAATGAATGTCCACTTCATCTGATAGGCCACGCATATAGGCTAATTAACGAAGGTGGTCCATACAATAGGAAATGAACACAGCTGTTCTTGGTGAAATAACTGTTTTCCCTCTTACGCGCATACCCAGGTAAGCGCCTGTATAATCTGAGACTGTACCTTGCAGGTGGGATGCTCACATGTTAATTTACATGCAAATTAACTGTAATTATGCATCCTCAAAATTACTCTTGTGGCGCGAGGCACATAGTTTGACGGGAACACAAAAGCCTCGAGTCCTGCCACCCAGCTGGCATTATTTAGTGGCATATTGGCGACTCTGTCCAGGTGAGCTAACGGCAAACACTTAATTACCAAAATGTTAGATTCATGTAAGCTAACGTAGCTTACTTTTGTATTCTAGTCACTTCTTTTGCTGTATTTTCCTGAGGTAGTGCTTTATCCTGAGGTAGTGCTTTATCTTCTTCGTGAAATTAATGAAATTATGTTAATTGAAGGAAAGTACCCTAGCCTAAACAACTGTATAAGATTTGACTGTATAGTTTACTTGGGCCATATATTTTTTGGCTACAGGTGCTAAATGTTGGCTATGGGAGCTAGAAAAACGTCGGCCTAATGACAAACGCAATTCGGAAATATCAATATAATAGCCAAGTTCGATTCGATAATTGATTTAATTATTGTGTTTGTGAGAGGAACCGTCTCTATATTTGAAGTAGACATCATATTCAGTCAGCTTTTATGTGGAAATTAGTTAAAGATGATGGTTTGGGTGTTCACAGCATTAAAAAAATCCGGCAAGCTCAGAGGAAGGACGCTAAGGACTTGCTGCCTGCACGAGCTTTCTTGCGACTGGTATCTGTGGCCTACTGGTGCGCTTTACACAAAATACTCATAACGCCATGAACCCGTAGGCCTACCAGCTTGGTTTTTTAAAATTTTTGTTCCATTATATTCTCGGATAATGTGTTTAATTTCATTTCATTCTCTTGAACTGAATTGTAGTTTTAATACAGTCAATTAGACGCATCGTTTCAGCTTTATTCAGCATCAAGCTTTAATCTTTGACACTTAGCTGTAACAAGTTACCTGTATAGTCTAGTATATCTGTTTGTGCGGTTTATTTGAGCCCATATATAAGCTATTTAGACTAAACGTACCTGTTTGTAGGCTATGCATTATCGAAGTTTGTGTACATCATCGATAAATATTCTGTTAACAGATAAATGTTTCCCAAAACCAATTTACCCTCTATTGTTTTAACTTTTTTTTTTTTTTACTGTCAGAGGGATGCCTCGTTAGGATACCAGACAAGCCACATCGAGGTTCCACACACATTCTCAAAGGTATGTTTCCTATTAAATACAAACTAATTTACGCTTTGTATATGTGCAGTAGCCTACATGTAGGCTATTCCACCACAGGGATAACAAGTAGCCCTATTACTGTTGAATTCATTTATTTATTTTTGCACATGTGTAATTTACAATAGCCTACAGTTACAATACAATATGACGGGATAGAGTTTGGGTTTAACTGACATATTTCCCAATGTTTGACTTCCATTTTCATCAAGGTGGCTTTCTACTTTACAGCACACAGGTGCACATTGGAAGCATAGATTTTTATACTGTTTTTATAAATGGTCTTATTCATACAGTACATTACAGGCATTTAGCAACCGCTTTTATCCAGAGCGGCCTACACAATTTTTATAATTTTTTACAGACCATCACATTTTTACAGCTAGATATATACTGAAGCAATTCAGATTAAAGGGATAGTTTGGAATTTTGGACATAATGTCTCACGACTTACCCATGATGTAGTTGATTGATTGAAACCATTTTCAGCTAATTCCATGCTGTCACTTCTTTTGGACATACACACGTTGCTAATGCTAGCGCAACTCTAAGGTAACCGGTAGCATCCATTACCAAACGCACTTAAACACTCACCCAAAGTGCACCCAAAGCAAATAAAATACGACGACAGTCTATCTGGGGAGCGATACTTTACGTTACCTACGAATGTATTGCCGGCACTGGTCGACTACAACAACAAAGAAGAGCAACAAGTTGCAATGGCCACGTTCGCTCCGCCGCCATACTTCCGCAGGGAATATAGGTCAGCACAAAGTAAAGGATTCAACGATAGTTTGACTTAAAAAATGATGGTATAAACACTCAAAATAACCCAGATAGACTGTAGTGGTATTTTATTTGCTTTGGGTGCACTGTAGAGTGTTTAAGTACGTTTGGTAGTGGATGTTACCGGTTACCTTAGAGTACCTTAGTGTGTATGTCCAAAAGAAGGGACAGCATGGAATTAGCTAAAAATGGTTTCCATCAATCAACTACATTATGGGTAAGTCGTAATTGAGACATTATGTCCAAAATTTCGAACTATCCCTTTAAGTACCTTGCTCAACTGCAGTGTCCTATCTGGGAATCAAACCTGAAACCATTGGGTTACGAGCCCAGTAACCACACTACTGCCCCGTTTTATCTAGTTCAGTGGTTCTCAACCCTGCAGCATCCCTGTGCTGCCTGTTGCGCCAGCCAATCTCTTACATAATACGTGTTGTAGAAAATGTGTTTGCATTCTATAATCTTGTGTTTGAGTTTGAGTTTGACACAGTGTAGGTGTTGGCTCCTTAACACTGGTTTTCAAGAATTACATAAAATTCCTTCTTTCCTCAGTTCTGCAATCAAACTAGACATCTAGATGCATCAATCAGTCAACACCAAGTAAGACCATGGTTATGTGCCTTCACTAGTGGGATGCCGCCGTGCTGATGTGCTCTGCTCTTTTTGGCTGTATGGAGATGGTTGTTTGTTTCTGCTAGGTGAGCATTGTTGATGAGGAGTGATGTTTATAGTTTAAATTTGGGCAAAATGTGAAGATTATGCTAGTGATTTCCATATTGGTGGCATAGAGCATTGTTTTTGCTGGCCTGATTATGTAGTGATGTAATTAACAAATTATAGGTGTAGAAATCTTAGCTGTGTGTGACCCATAGCTATGGTGCTGATTTGAGGGTTTGCGGTATTTGTGATGGAGTTTAAGTGATGTGCTAGAGGCTATGCTGCTGTGCACGGTTGGTGGTGATGGTGGTGGGTTTCTTGGTGGTGGGCTGTAGGAAACGTGCCAGAAGACACCAAAGGTAAGACCATGGTTATGTACCTTCACTGGTGGCATGCCGCTGTGCTGATGTGCTCTGCTGTTTTTATTTTTTTTGGTGTGTTTCTTATGTTAGGTGAGAATTATTGATGGGGAATAAAAAGTATATTTTAAATTTGGGTCTGTGGGTCTTTGGGTTTGATTGTTTTTTCTGTTACTGAGAGGAAAAGTTGGCTGCTGTGAGTTGCTTCTAATGTCTAAAGAGAAAGGGACGTTACATGTATTTTGGCAAAATGTGAAATGGAGATTTTCATGTAATTAAAAAAATGTTTTTCCTGCTGTGCTGTTCAGAGATTGCTGCTGATGATGCAAGTGAATTTTAGAAGAATATTCTTTTCAGGCAAAGATGAATACATTGATTATTTTCATATTGGTATCATAGAGAATTGTTTTTGCTTGTATGCTTATATGGTGATCTTGTGATAATAGTGTAGTAGTTTATGGTTTGTTGTTGCTGTGTGCAGATTTACATTCTGTAGTAATTTCAGTAAGTGGTGGCTGTTGCTAATAGTGGATGAGAATTGTTGATAATGAGTGAAGTTTATAGTTTATATTTAGGAAATATGTGAAGATTATATTGGTGATTTCCGTATTGGTGCCAAAGAGCATTGACTTTGCTGGACTGATTATGTAATGATCGAATGATGTAGTGATGTTATGAATTAATCATAGGTGTAGAGATCTTAAGGTTTTTTTTTGGCATTTGTGACAGAGATTAGTTTAAGTGATGAGCTAGAAGCTATGCTGCTGTGCACGGTTGGTGGTGGGTTTCTTGGTGGTGGGCTGTAGGAAACATGTGCCAGAAGACACCAAAGGTAAGACCATGGTTATGGACCTTCACTGGTGGCATGCCGCTGTGCTGATGTGCTCTGCTGTTTTTATTTTTTTTGGTGTGTGGAGATGGTTACTTATGCTTGGTGAGAATTGTTGATGAGGAATTAAAAGTATATTTTAAATTTGGGTCTGTGGCATTTGATTGTTTTTCTGTTACTGAGAGGAAATGTTGGTGGTTGTCAGTTCTCCTAATGTATACAGAGAATGAGAGGCTACATGTATTTTGGCAAAATGTGAAATCGAGAGTTTTGTGGTGATTTTGATGTAACTTTATTTGCTGCTTTTTGTTGCTGCGCTGTTCAAAAGAGATTGTTGCTAATGGTGCAAGTGAATTTTAGAAGAATAATCTTTTCAGGCAAAGATGAATACATTGATTGTTTTCATATTGGTGTCATAGAGAATTGTTTTTGCTTGTATGCTTATGGTGATCTTGTGATAATAGTGTAATAATTAATCTATGGTTTGTTCTTGCCGTGTGGAGATTTATATTCTGCAGTAATTTCAGTAATTGGTGGCTGTTGCTAATAGTGGATGAGAATTGTTGATAAGGAGTGAACTTTATATTTTAAATTGGTCAAAAAGTCAAGATTATACTGGTGATTTCCATATTGGTGGCGTAAGGCATTGTTTTTGCTGGACTGATTATGTAATGATCGAATGATGTAGTGATGTTATGAATGAATTACAGGTGTAGAGATCTTAGGGTTTTTTGGTATTTGTGACAGAGATTAGTTTAAGTGTTGAGCTAGAAGCTATGCTGCTGCTGTTGCACGGTTGGTGGTGGGTTTCTTGGTGGTGGGTTGCAGGAAACATCCGCCAGAAGACAACAAAGGTAAGACCATGGTTATTTTATTTCAATGCTGGTTTCAATGATGGTTTGCTGCTGGTTTGTTCTACTGTGTTGTTGCTGGTTTGTACATTGGATAAAACAGGATTTTCTGAGTGGTTTGACTGGCTCACTGGCTTACTGACTGACGTTCAGGGTTTGTTAGTTAGTCATTTCCATATGGTTGCTGGTTTGAAGCTATGGGTCTAGTGTGCTAGGATGCTAGATTAGGGCTATGCTGTGCTTTGAGGGCCATATATTAGGGTGATAGGGAGGTAGAATTTTCAGGCAGAATTTCTCCTTCTCCAGCTAATCTAATGAAGACAGATCATCATTCTACAGAAGGACATCATAGTGGAATGAACAGTAATGAAGGTTCACAGACAAAGGAAGGGGGTCAGTCAGACATCTGACACACAGCTGAAGAGAGAAGGTGAGCATGAACGGTAGGAATGAGGGAGCAGTACGAGTGGACATGATGAGCGGGAGTCCCAGAAATCCTCACGATGGAACTGACAGTGTCATGGAAAGAGATTTGATGAAGATGATGATGATGATGACGATGCTGCTGACGTGCCATTCCCTTGCAGATGAGATGTTTGACTGGATGCAGGTGGTGGAGAAGAGCTTTGTTATCCTGCTGTAAACGTGTCAGGTTTTTTGTTAACACGACAAGACGGATAATCATGTCACAATGCCACAAATTCCTTCCCTCGTTGCTGTGGAGTTCTTCTGGCACAGCAGGGTGGTGCGGGCGATGGCTAGGAGTGCTGGCTCTGGCTCCCTGTTTCTCCGTCTCCTTCTCGTCAGCCTGGTCACAGTGGTGGCAGGAGCTACTGGCGCAGGGGCGGTGGGAGAGGCTGTCTGCATTGCTGGCTTCTTCCCTTGGTGGTGCTCGAGCATGAAGTTGAAGTTTTGTAACGGGTTGATCCAGTGGGGCTATCTGGCCTTTGGGTTCAATAAACATCAGTAGCCATTTATTCTGTGATTTATCCATTATCTGCAGTGATTTTTACGTAATTGTAGAACTTTCACAGCTACGGAATACATAGCTAGTAAGCGTAAGCTGTCGCCAAGCACTCTCGTCCAGCTCACAATGCTGAGCTGGGTTTTTCACTTTTTTATCCTTTTAATGGTTTTTATAATGGCCTCGTATACACTCTCGCAGCTACTGCATCTTCGGAACTTTACATTTCCAACAATGAATGGAGTTCTAACCCGCTGTCGTGAGCTTGGGATTCTATAGTCCAGACAGCGTTACAGTCACACGGGTTCCCATCTGGGTTTTAAAATGAATGGCGGAACCAAAACAAAGTTGTATGTCATTCTCGGAAACACCGCAAGATCCCTCCACACTGGGCACGTCAGAAAACGTGGAGTGGATTTTAGTGTTTTGCGACCTACAGAAACTTGCTGCAGTTCCTATCCCACCAAAAATTCCCTCGCCTATCAGCATGGAATTATTGAACGTGCAGTCTCTAGCTAACAAATCCCTTCTGATTCATGATCACATTCTGGACAAAAAGCTCAATTGTATGTGCCTAACTGAAACCTGGCATAAACCTGGAATCTACTCGGCCCTAAATGAGGCCTGCCCACCTGGTTATATATATATATATATATATATTGAAAAGGCCCGCGAAAATGGCCGTGGTAGCAGTCTAGCCTTCATACACCAGGCTGAGTGGAAGCTGTCCCTCCTGCCACAGCCAAATCTGTCTTCTTTTGAATGTCTTGCAATAAAAAGCAGACCCCCCTACTCCATGATCATTCTTCTCATATACCGGCCCCCTAAACCTAATCCATCTTTCCTTCCTGAAATATCTGATCTCCTTACCTAACTCTGCTCCACCTCAGCCAACATCGTGATCCTATATTCAATATTCATGTTGACTCCCCCTCAGGTAATTCTGCTGTCGACTTCCTGAGTCTGCTCGAGTGTCTCGACCTGAAACAACTTGTTAAAGTCCCTACACACACCCGGGGGCACATACTCGACCTGGTCATCACTGACTCTGTCCCCATAACCCATCTTCAGGTCACTGACCTCGGTGTGTCTGACCACAAGGCTGTTCTTATGGAGCTGGCTTTCCTGCCCCCTCTGGCTAAGTCCAAGCGCTGCATGCGTTTTCGGAACTGGAAAAAGATCAGTCCAGCCAGCCTGTCGGAGGACTTCCTGAATCTCCCTGCCCCAACCTTCTCATCAGTAGATAAAACTGTGTCATTTTATAATAAATCAGTGAGCCGCATTTTTGACCTCCATGCCCCCATTAAAACGAGAGTGGTTGCTTTCTCTCGCTCTGCTCCCTGGTTTACACCAGAGCTGAGAAAAATTAAATCTGCTGGGTGCATACTGGAGCGGCGTGTCAGAAGTATGGGGCTCACCGTACACAAACTGGCTTTTCGTGACCACCAAACAGCCTATTCAAATGCTCTGAAAAAGGCGCAGTCATTATTTTACTCCAACCTCATCAATAAAAATCCTGGAAACTCAAAGCACCTGTTCTCCACTATAGATCACCTTCTCAAGCCTCGAGCTCACTCTCCCAACGAGACCACAGAGGAGCAGGGCAGCAAAGGTCAACAACATCAGATCTCTCATCTCCAGCAGCTCAACTCTATCTCCTCCCATCCTCGACCCTCCGTCAGCACCACTGCGGCCTCTCCTCTGTTTCTCTGAAGTCACCCAGGGAGAAATTGAGGCCATAATCACACAGATAAAACCATCTACATCCGCCCTTAATCCTATACCAACTTCCCTGCTCAAATCATGCACCTCTGCTCTTAGCCCTCTGATCACCCAGGTGATTAACCACTCCCTCCAATCCGGCCGTGTTCCCCCAGCACTCAAGACTGCTGTAATCAGTCCCCTTCTCAAAAAACCCACCCTGGATCTGGAAAATCTGGCCAATTACAGACCTATCTCCAACCTTCCTTTCCTCTCCAAGGTGCTAGAAAAAACAGCTGCAGCACAGCTCCAAGACCATCTAAACCTGCATAATCTTTTTGAGAAGTTCCAGTCTGGTTTCCGGCCAGCCCACAGTACTGAAACGGCGCTACTTAGGGTCACCAACGACCTTCTGATGACTGCTGATGCTGGTTCCCCCTCCCTTCTTATCCTTCTGGATCTCAGTGCAGCGTTTGACACTATCGATCATTCAGTCCTCCTTGAACGCCTCCAGAACTACATCACACTCTCTGGACCAGCCCTGAACTGGTTCCGCTCCTATCCGTCAGACTCAGTGTATGTCTCCCTGGGGGTGTCAAAGTCTCGGATGAGTGCTGTCACTTGTGGTGTCCCTCAAGGTTCTGTTCTTGGACCCATCCTATTCATACTCTATCTGCTCCCCCTGGGTCATGTCATCAGCCGGCATGGTATATCTTTCCATTGCTATGCTGATGACACCCAGCTATATCTCAAAACTGCTCCAAATCCCTCTGCTGCCTGCACACTGCTGAACACCTGCCTTGAGGAGATAAGGGCGTGGATGAAGCAAAACTTCCTCCAACTCAACAGCAGCAAAACTGAGGCCCTACTGGTTGGTACCCCTCACCAGGTCCAGCACTCTCCCATTACTCACTAAGGACACCACAGATTCTGGGCTCCTTTAAAGCGGGCCTAAAGACTCTTTTATACAGGAGCGCGTTCTGTTAGTTTTGTTAGTGGTGTTTGTTTGTTTATGCCCCCCCTGCAGCACTTATGTCTTTTTTTGTAGCGTTTGTCCTCATCTATGTTTTATTTATTTACTTATTTTAATGCACTCCTGTAAATAGCACTTTGGGATTGTTTCTTACGATGAAAAGCGCTTTATAAATAAAATGTATTATTATTTTATTGGAGAGCTGAATGTTCCATACATACAGTATGTGGAACTCTCGATGTTGGATATGTATGCTCAGAAGAGCTGGACCCCCGCCACCATGCCCAGTAGAATCCACTATGCTGTCCAGGACGTCATTGCAAGAAGGGGCTACGAATCTTTACGAGTCACCATGGCCATGTCTGAATCAGCGCACTTGCCTACTATTGCGTATGCCAGCTGAGTATACTTTAAAAAAAAAAAGAAGCTGTTAAGTACAGAACAAAACAGTAAGCAGTAGCTATACAGTATGCTTGCTTACTTACTTACTTACTTAGTACACAGTAGGCTACACAGGACACATTAGATAGGGCTCTGATTCGGAAACAGCCCATGTTCAGCGGGCTGTTGTCCACACAGAACCAGAGGGAGCCATCTTTCTTCCACACCAGCAGCACCAGGGATGCCCAGGGACTCTTGGAGGGACAGATCACTCCTGCTGCTGCCATGTCCCGGACCTTAGCCTCTGCCTCCTCCTGGTGCGTCAGCGGAGCGGGAGCCCCAGAAATCCTCACGTGGTGCTGAGAGTGTCACGGAAAACGGGTTTGAAGATGGTGGTAAAAAGAAGCTCTTGATGCACCAGTCACACATGTATAAGAAGCTGAAGTAGATGCAGAAGATGGAGACGAGTAGTAAAGGTTAGTTCTGTTGAAGATTTGGGGAGCTCCAAACTGTCTACAGAGGTCACCGCTGATCTTCCTGTCCATTGGTTCCTCTGTTGATGCTGAGGCTTCGTCCACTGGAAGGGCCGAAAGGAGCTTGGGGAGGACCTTGAGCTAACAGCACCAGGTCTTGAGTCTCACAGGGACACCACCCAGGATCTCCACCTTCTACATCCAGTCATCTGTGTGATTTTTTGTATCTATTCACACTCAATGTGTCACAGGGTGATCAGTCTAACCACTTCCCCAGGCTTCCAATTGGCTTCTCCGTTTGTGCTGGAATCCACTCTCCAGCCACTTTGAACAAGTGTTATCCGCCTTGACCTTGCCTCTTTTCAGTACTAGCCTCCTTGAATTGCTGGGTTTGAAGGTCATTCTTGCTTAGGCGGTGGATCTGTCCAGGTCTTCAGGCACCCACCTCCCCTCTTTCACCGACCGTGTAGCGATGGTCATGCTGTCCATGAAAGTTCATGTCGGTGGCTGCCACATCTTGGGTTTCATCTTGGGCCCTCTGCTTAGTCTTTCTGCAGAGTCTGCAAGGATGTAAATGGCAGCTATGATGGAGACTGTGCACCCACCCCCAGCCCCTGCTGTTTAGTAATACAGTCCCACACGGTAACCCTCATCTTGAACTCATCAAAGTAGTTTTAGCCCTGTAGGCTAAAAAATAATAATGATAATAAAAAATATTTATAATAAAAAAATAAAATAAAATAAAAACTTAAAAAACTTAAACCGTAACTTGAAATAAAATGCATTGCATTTTAATGTTTTAATGTTAATATAAATGGAAATAAAAAATAAATAGATCTAATGAAAAAGAATAAATTAGTAAAATAAAAAAAATATAAAATAAAAAGATATTTAAAATAAAATAATAAAAAATAATAAATTAATATAACCTAAATAAAACTAAATCAATGTAAAATAAATCAATATAAAAAAACATTATTTACATTTTCAGGATGAGGGTTACAGTTTGTGAGTGTACTACCAGAGGCTGGCAGTGGACATGGTTACGGGGTGCACGGTGTCCATTTTGGCTGCCGTCTACATCCTTGTGCAGAAAGTCCAAACAGAGGACCTAGGACAAAATCCAAGGTGCGGCTGCCCCAACACGAACCTTCACAGATGGCATAACCATCACTGCACAGTTGATGACAAAGGGGAGACGGATGCTTGACGACCTAGACTGGTCCATTACCTAAGCAAGAGTGACCTTCTAGCCCAGTAGTTTGAAGATGCTGGTACTGAAAAAAGGCAACAGCAAGGTGCATGACGACATATGGCTCAAAGTGGCTAGAGAGTGGATTCCAACTCTAACAGAGAAGCCAGTTAGAAGTCAAGGGAAGTGGTTCGGCTGCTCACTCTGTGACACAGTGTGTGTGAAGAGGACATCAGACTACGCACATGACTGGGTGGAGAAAGGGTGGTCTCCCTGTGTAATTCAAGGCCTGGGGCTGACAGCACATGGTCCTCCCCAACCTCCTCTAACCTCTCCTGGTGTACGAACTCCCAGTAACAGCAGTGGAACCAGTGGACAGGAACATCAGCAGCTAACCTCCACAGATAGTTCAGAGCTTCCCAACGCTTCAGCGGAATTGGCCTTAACAGCATCTGTCAATTAGAGAAGCGATTGCGAACCGCAAGGACAGCAAAGTGAGGTCAGCATCGATCAAGGTTCACATTGTAGCTTACTGTGATTTTACAGCGGATGAAGAAGGCTTGGCACTGTGCCTTATTCCTCTGGAAGATCTGCAGCGCAGCCCTCTGGCAAGAATTGTGGAGTTGATGAAGAAGCACAAAGAATACCATTATGCTGGAGATGATGGTGCCAGGGGAGGATATGTTAGATGTTTGAAGAAGTCAATGAAAGGACCCCACTAAAGTATGAATCACTTAAGGATGTGTGCATGGAGAAGAACTGGACAGCCAAGGGCCTACCAGTGGAAGAGGAATAAGAAGTGTCCCAGGACAATCAATGCAGAATAAGTGAAGAGGGCAATTGTGTAAGACTGTGCAACACGGCTGAACAGGAGGAAGTGAGATCATCACACTGGCTTTGGCTGGTGAATGCAGAGCAGTGGATCAGCTACTCGGCGCAGGCCAGACTTACAATATCAAAGATGTCCTCCGATGAGGGGGTAAAGAAAACCCAAAAAGTGCCTACCAGTGGAAGTGGTGCGATGACGTTTCACAGGACAGTCACTGCGAAGGTAAGTTAGAGTTTGTCGTTTTTTCACACTTTTTTTTACTGTGGGTGGAGACTGGATTCAGTTTCAAACAGAAACCAGTTAGAAGCCTGGGAAAGTGGTTTCACTGACCTCTCTGATACAGTGAGTGTCTAAAGGATAATGGATCACACAGATGACTGGATGCAGATGGTGTACAAGAGGGGTCTCCCTGCAGATCACAAGGATGGGTGCTGTCAGCATGTAGTCCTCCCCAAGCTCCCCATACCACTAGAACAGAACACCTCCGTGTACGAGATTATGTCCGTTTCCGACGGCAGACACACAACCGCAAATGGCCAGGTACAGTTCTTTTTCAAATTCGTGCACTGTAGTGTCCGCCTCGTAAACGCCCATTTTCATGCAGTGAAGCCAGGAGCAACAGGATCCACAAGCAGCTAATGGACAACAGCCAGGTATGACATTCTATTGTGCAAATTTGAAGGGTATGTAAATAGTATGTTTTATAAAATTTTATTTTGAGGTGGATTTTCTACTAATTCGGCAAAAAAAATAAAGGTTTTAAGTTGTTTTCACTGCAGGAATGAAAGATTATCGAGCACCCGGAAAACAGCATTATTTCAGGTAAGACCCTCTCACTTTTATTACAGATTTTATTGTAAGAAATTACTTGTATATACGTATGTATTGTATACTGCTGATTGGACTTCATGGTTTCTCCTCTCATTTCCACATGGTTGTGGTTTGAAACATAAGGTCTTCTGTAATAATATATTCTTTAAATGTTTTTATGCCATTTATAGTTTTGTTGTGATGCTGAGATTAATGTGAGTGATGCTGCTGTAATTGTTGGAAGGAATATTTGGAGCTTATGACGATTTGACACTTTCCCACACAAACATGAAGGTTTTTTTTCCTGTTGTGTAAATCATTTACATGTAACTTTTAGGGTTTTCATTTGGACATTTCTAATTAATTTCAGTATATTCACTGAAGTAGTGCATGAATTGTTTTACATGAAATGTGATCTAAGGATTGCTCCACTAAATTTCCTTTTGTTACAAGCACTATGCAGAGTACAACTTGATTAATGACGTTGCTCGTCGCTGTGCTGTCCCTTCATGTAACATAGTACCATCACTCCATATTCATTGCCGTATCTTTGTCACGAGGAACAATACTTTAAAAAAAAAAAATATATGTCCATGTTTGCTCCAGGGGGTTTCAGTAGGAGACGTGTTGATTGGTAAAACAAGAAAGATAGATCAGTGCCCACATGGACTCAATGTCAAAGTATGTTTACACAACAGAGCCTAGGAAGTCTCATGTCCCATCATGCCCCTCTGTGCTGAACACGGTCTAGTTCTCTCACTCTATCCACTGTGTGTGCTTTTGATCTGTTGAAAAGCGTGTAGTTTTGTGAGCACCACACACACACACACACAAGGGTAGCTCAGACAAATTGGCATTCATGTAAACCAGGCGGTGCACATGCTCTTCGCGGTAAACACTAGTGGTGGCGCTTAGGGGGCGGGGGCAATCGGGGGCTATAGCCCCCGTCACTAATCTGTACAGGAGCCTACCCTCCCGTGCTCCCAAAACATTTTCTTACAATTTTACATTTTCCAATAATGATAAAAAAATAAAATTATCAGCACCTCCATGTTGACCTAGCTCCTCCGTAGCACCTCCAGGTAAAAATTCCTGACGCTACTACTGGTAAACACAAAGTTTTGATCCTGTTCGCACAGCGCCAGTGATCCAGTCCCCACTAGTAGAAGATAAAAGGTTAGCGTTTGGTTCCAGAGCCTTGAAAAGAGCCTTAAAATCAGGTACTGATGATTCTAACACTGTAGGCGTTTCGCACAGAGACTCTCTTATGTGAGGTAACCTCCACTGGGAACGTACAGAGAGGGTTGCCTAGAGGCGGTAGTGTCATTGGCACACGACACCACTATTGTCCTCTCTGGTTCAGCCACAGTGCACCTCACCCCCCGCCCCTACCTCCACGCGTGTTGACAGCTATACAAATCAGACCAACCGGTGCGCTGCCACATAAACACGATTGTGCACACAAAACAAAAAAAGGACGTGCTTACATATAAACACGAGTGTGCGTCCATTGAGGTTTCGGTACCTATTTTGAGGGCATATTTTTAACGGCTTGTAATGACTAGAACTTGTAGCACAATAAAATCTTTTTTTTTTTGTATTTACTTTATAACTTTCTTTTAAAGATGGTTTCATCCAGATTGTAGGCTCAACAGAAGCACACACAGATACACATGTATACGCTATTCTCTCAATTCTGCCCAAGGGCAGGTTTTGATCACAAAAACATGTCCTTTAGTTTCTCACATGTGCACATTGAACTTTTGCTCTTTCCTTGGGAGTTAAAAAACAAAACAAAAAAATCTATTTTTTTTATTCTTAATTCACCTGGGGATTCGTTTTTTGTGCTCAAGGAACCAAGCCAAGGTGCGGACCTGAGGTAACTCGGGTAACTTTTCTTCTTAATTCACCCTAACATGGGCTCAAGCCTGTGCTGTAACATCTTGATTGTCCTTAGTTACAGTCTGTTCCTCCCCCCCCCCCCCCCCACAGAGTGGGTTGGGTCACCGGGAATGAGTATCGCTTGGTTTTTTTTTTTGCTGCTGTTAGCCTTCTGCTGGGGCGGGTGCTGGATCTGTGATCTATCCCGATTAATGTAGTTTATTCACTAAGATTGACGCTGTTCC
This sequence comes from Synaphobranchus kaupii, assembly GCA_029718625.1. Classification (NCBI taxonomy): domain Eukaryota; kingdom Metazoa; phylum Chordata; class Actinopteri; order Anguilliformes; family Synaphobranchidae; genus Synaphobranchus; species Synaphobranchus kaupii. The sequence goes on along the minus strand of CM056377.1, from coordinate 798,808 downwards.
TCTGACCAGACCAGTACCTGGTTGCAGAAACTAATTATGCAAATCCAAATACCCCCAGAACAAAGTTGCAGATTGGAACCGGAGAACTTCTGCATGTAGATTTAACTGCTTTTTACTTTAGTGTACTGTAGTGAGCATCACCGCTTATTCACATTAGCATTCAGCTTTGCACAAGGTGTAAAATCCAGGTTCAGAAGGTAAAAGTCCTCCCCAGTATTATGTTACAATCACCTGGATTTGCTAATTGGCTCAATTCTTCAGCCGGGAGGTACAACTAATTAGTGAAGTCAGCTGGCTGAGGTAATGGTTGGTAGAAACGCAAGGTAGGACTTTTAATTTCTGACCCCTGGATTTTACACCTCTGCTGGTTTGTTTAGGGTTTAAACAGAGTCTCTGTTTTTACAGTGAATTGTAAAGACGGTCATTGTTACAGTGCAGTGCAACAGCCCCATCACCCACACGTGTAAAGGAGAGGATACCCCAGCCGTGTTTTCCAAAAGCAACCCGAGAGCAAAACACAAAACTGCAACACATCTGAATCGGAGACAGCTGGCTGCTACTTACAGTTTGTGCTCTGTGATGTCAGAGAATTCCTCTGTCACCACGGAGACGTCGCCCTCCTTGACGCTGTCGCTGGTGCTGGTGTAGCTTTGGCAGCCCCCCATGGTCAGGGGAACCGGAACGCGCCCACCCGGATGTCCGCTGTCCCCATGAGCGGGAAACGGAGAGCCTGCGGTTTTAGATTCGGGTCCCCCACACCCCCCTCTGTCCCCTCCCGAACATAAACGGCTTCTCGGAGTACAAGATTCCTTCCCACGGTGTGCAGAGACAAAAAGTGAGCTCCTGTCGAACTGTTCTCTTCCTAAGTTCTGTCTGTGTCTGTGTGTGTGTGTGTGTGTGTGTGTTGTCCGCTATCCAGCTCCTTTGTTTCCCAGCATAAGGAGAGGAAGGGTGTATTTTCCTTCTCTGTCACTGTGCGCTCAGGACAGGAGCTGAAGGGCAGGTTAGACTGGTAGGCTCAACAAAAAAAAAAAAAAAAAAAAGAAGAAATTAAATGATTTGCTGTTGATTGGTGAGCCCCTGTTGAAGAGCACAGATCGGGGGAGGGACCACCGTGCTTTCAGCCCCTCCCCCATTACACACGTCCAGAGACCAGGTGCAGATGCCAGGGAAGAGTAACTCATTGTTCTGAGAGAGATAGGGACCTCTGGCTCTCTGGGTGTGTGTGCAATGGGGAGGGGCCTTAAGAGGGGGTGGGAGGAGAGGAGGGGAGGGGCTCCGATGCTATATAATACCACCTCAGATTCACTGGATCCATTACTAAAGATGGGCTTTTTGCTAAATCATTTAGAAAAATGGCTCTCAGTAGTTTGTTCAAAATGATGGGTGCGCTTGTGTTTTAGACTGTGCCCTGAGCCTGAAGTGGGAAGTTACGTTGCGCCTAGTTCCCCTGCCGATATGTTCCGTTAGACAATGGCATTACCCAGAAGGCCTCTGGCAACTGTGTGCTTGGGAGGGGGGGGGGGGGGGGGTTGGATTGGATGAACAAAAGGGGAGGCTGGTTTGCTGCACTTTGTACTGCAGGGCATTGGAACCCTATCCGCGCTCTCAGGTCGCGCAGTGCGCTGGCCGCGTAAACAATGTTTTTCACTTCCTGTCCTTGGGCCCCGCATGCGGATGTGTCCGTGGAGATGTTTACTCTGTGTCCCGGTGTCACTCCCTGCTTTCCAGCTACTACTATGGCCCTCTTTGTCAAATACAGTGCGCTAGTGATCAGGTGAATGTCCTGGTCAACAAAAACTCCCACGCAGGCCCCCCACCCCCCCCCCATGAGAATGTTTACTTTAGTTTGACAAGTACAAGTTCCTGTTTAATCTGAGGTTGTTGTGATGAGAACAGAGGTCCATCTGAATAAGCAATTTTATTTTTTTTCTACTTACTGCACACTTATTGTGTGTTGGTTTGGCTTTCTTTAAAAAAAATAAAAAAATCTAATTAAGCAGTATCACAGGAGAGGGAGAGCTGTTATGCTGTACGGCTTGAAGGTAATCACGGCCGTGCTTAATACAACAGTTCTACAAGCCTATAAAATATCTATCAAGTAATGAGACAACAGATTATGATTTTGTTGTTTATTGTGCTCCACCAACAAATATATAGTTCCTTCAGAATTCCCTAATAATACAAAATAATAATTAAAAAAATTAAAAAATTTCCAACATTGTATCAATTACAATGTAAACCAAGTGGAGTGATCCAGGCCGGTGATCAGGTTCGAGTGATGTTATACCGTATATCAGCACTCACGGAATGCGTCTCGGCCAATCACAATGCACGGTCGGAACTAACTGTTGTGTACTTCAGGATATTTTACCTACCTGCAGTGTTTTCTCATAATACCAGTTCTGCCAATGAACAGTGTGTGACATTTTATCATCCACCTCAGAGATCTCCCTGTTTCGTAAGTCGATATTTATGCCACATTGACCTCATCTTTCAAATGAAAGCCCATTGAACTGGGCTGTAGGTGGTTGGTTTTGTCATTGTTTCATTCCCTATCTAGAATTTAAAAAAAAATTTAAAAAAAAGTTTTCTTAAAAACATCTTAGCAATCTACAGTGTTACGTTTCCCAAAACTGGAATGGACACAAATGCAGGACTCTGAGACCGACTCAGGCAAAACTCCGGCAGGAGTATAATTTATTAGAATGGTCAAGACGGACAGACAAACAAGCAGGTGAGCTGGTGAAGGTCAAGGGTACGGGGTTGGCGAAACTAAGGTGGGCAGGACTGGAGAAGGACTGGAAGCAGGGAGTCGAGTGCAGGTGAACAGGAACGGAGAAGCAGACTGGACGGGCGGAACTGGAAGCAGACTAGACAGGTTAGCAAAACACAACAAGGGCCGAGTAAACCCGTCAAACAAACAAGCAGGACGGAACGAACTGGCGATGAGACAAACGGAGAAGGGGATATAAATATGGTGAAGAGCAGGTGAATTGAGGGATCAGTAATGAACGAGGCGTGAGGAATGTACACGAGTGAATCAGGTAATGAGTGGGAGTGCGGAATGCAAGCAGGGAAGGCGAGCGAATGGCTGATGGGACAACTAGGGAGAAAATGAGGAAACGAGCAGGGAAACCACACCCAGCCTGCACAACACGGAGAGAGACAGACAAGGTAAAAGGAAAAACATGACATGAAACGAGGAATGGGGAAAACAAGGAGAATGAAAGGAGGGAGGAGGGAAATGGTGGATGTGACACTACACAACTATAAAAACTTAGTTCAGCAATCTGGGCAAACTATTGCACACTTTCCTGAGAAGCTTTAAAGGGATAGTTCGGAATTTTGGACATAATGTCTCAATTACGACTTACCTATAATGTAGTTGATTGATGGAAACCATTTTCAGATAATTCCATGCTGTCCCTTCTTTTGGATATACACACATTGCTAATGCTAGCGCAACTCTAAGGTATCTAGTAGCATCCACTACCAAACGCACTTAAACACTCCACAGTGCACCCAAAGCAAATAAAATACGACGACGGGGTTATTTTCTATCGGGGTTATTTTCAGTGATTATACCATCATTTTTCAAGTCAAACTCGTTGAATCCTTTACTTTGTGCTCACCTAAATTCTCAGTTGAAGTACGGCGTTAGTTTAGTAGGTAACGTAAAGTAGCCTATAGCTCTGCCGTCGTATGTCGTGCCGGCCAACAACAATATTGCGCGTGTGAAATAATCAGAGTCGTAGTATTGTTAGCTAACGTTCAGGTAAGATGGTATTTCGGTGTGTATTTCAAGGTTGTTCAAATCATGCAAAAAAATGGGCACCACAAGTTTTCACCGATTTCCAGTGGAAGATCAACAAAGAAAACAGCTGTGGCTTCTTGCTGCTCGCATGGATGTCACCAATTGAGACTAAAAAAGTTAAAAGTGTGTAGTGACCATTTCACGGAGGACGACTATGTGAAAATCAAAAAAGGACGGTCGGGACACCCTCTACTGAAGGAGACTGCTGTGCCATCACCTGTTTTTCTTCATGCACCGAAAACAACTGACGAGCAGGTAACTAATAAATTATTGCATGCGTGATCTATCTATTCAATTTAGCTAGCTAGTTGCCATGATTGGGAAGTCATGGAGTGGTCAAACTTTTCCTGCAAATTGGTAGCCAGTGTGCTTACTTGTATATGCTGTGTTATTCTGTAGCATGTTTGTGTTTAGCTGACTTGTTGTCTACCAAATATGTAACTTTACGGCAAAACGGATTGTGTCGGCAACTGTGGAGTACAGCAGATAGCCTACAGGCAGATACCCTGGCTAATCTACAGCTAGCTCCGCCGCCGTACTTTCACTGAGAATTTAGGTGAGCACAAAGTAAAGGATTCAACGATAGTTTGACTTGAAAAATGATGGTATAATCACTGAAAATAACCCAGATAGACTGTCGTCGTATTTTATTTGCTTTGGGTGCACTGTGGAGTGTTTAAGTGCGTTTGGTAGTGGATGCTACTAGATACCTCAGAGTTGTGCTAGCATTAGCAATGTGTGTATGTCCAAAAGAAGGGACAGCATGGAATTATATGAAAATGGTTTCCATCAATCAACTACATCATGGGTAAGTCGTAATTGAGACATTATGTCCAAAATTCCAAACTATCCCTTTAAGATGAAAATCAGCATACAGTGCTTTAATTTTTTAAAATATTTATTTGCTTAATATTTCAATTTACAGCCTAAATTGGACAACAGATAAACGGTACAGTATTGTATTTATACAAATAAAGGAAAACCACCAGCATCAGTTTTATGATACAAAAAGGCTTGAGAATAAGCAACTGAGACCTTGGATTCAGAAATCATACAATGCAGAGACTCTGAAGGCAGTACAGGTTTGCTTTTCCTTTTGTATTTTACCATTTCTCAATCCACTTCTGTACCTCATATATATATATATCATCATTACAGTAATTACATTGCAGATAGTAGAACACACTAAAGCGTCTTATTTTTTTTAAACGTTCACTGTTTTCTGTGATTCCTTTAACTCATTATTCAGTTGTACTCAACCGGGTAACTTGCATACAGTTGAATACAACAAAGGCCACCAAAATAATCACGATAAATGTAAAAGCAACTCTGTACGGATTTGTAATGGTTTCTGTAAAAATGAACAAAAAAAATATAATTTGTGATCTAAAAATTTACTTTTTCCAGCAATTCCAAGGACGCACTGTTTTTGCTTGTTTTTAGGAGTTGGGTAAACTTAAATGCTTTGCTGTCCTGACATTTGCCTGTTTCCCACATCAGTAAATTCTCCACTGGTGAGTATTGACAGTCAGTCCTGCTGTATATTTTTTTAATTAATAATTTAAATGTGTTAGCATGTGATGTACCTTCCCATTAACCCTGTCTTTTTTACATTTCTTACAGTTTTCATTAAGCCACAAGATAAAAAAACCAAAAAAAAAAAAAAAACCATAGAGGTTTATTTCTATATATTTCTGTGAAATATACATTTACCTCTCACTAATTCCCACTCTCACTTCCAACCAGCATGTCTCACTCTGTCTCTCTTAGGCTGTATCCGAATACGACCCCTACACCCTTTTGAGGGAGCATATTTCATCAAAAAGCTTTGAGTGGGCAACTTTTTCTCACAAATGGGGGCACTCAGGATGAACCCCTTATTTCCGGGGTTTTGTTGAGGGAATTCAGGAGCACGCTCATCTGCAGAACGGTGCACTCATCCGACAATTTCAGTAAGTAACCCGAAAGTAAAAACGTAAAAGTACGTAGAGCATATATTCATATCTATGGTACAAGGTAGGTTCATATTACAAACTACTCTTTCTTATTTTTGTTAATTCTATCTTAATTCATAATCTACACTTTGTAACAATCGTCATATGTTAACTGATTGATATTCTCAATACAAATAATAAAAAATAAAAAAATATATTACAAACTACTTCCTCACTAGTTTGGAAAGAGTTTTGCGGGATTTTTTTCCGCACACTGCTTGCAAAGTGAGGGGACAGGGCACATAGTAGACAGGGGTTTGAGTGGAGAGGGGACAGTGGACAGGTAACGGGTCGTATTCGGACACAGCCAAAATCGAGCTTGCCAGCCTCTTTATGCAAAACAGTCTGCCAGCCTTAAAGGGGCAGGATACACTTATGGTGTTCTGCTACAATGCGATTATGAATTTCAGTTTAAACCAAAAAGAAACACGTAAGACCGTATAGTACGCAAGCAGGCGTCTTTGACAAAAAAGTGTGAAAACATAAGACGCACTGAAAAAATTCTACGGTATGAAGCTGCGCTTGGATGAAAATACAGTGTTTGTCTGGGGGACACCGTAATTGTAGGGAAAAGATAAAATGGGATACAATGTAACAGAATACATACTTCCAGCAGAGAGAGAAAAAAAGACTCATTCAAGAAAAATAAATACTTTCTATCAAATAAGTACTCTATCCATGAAGTGCCCTGCATCCCATTGTAATACTTTATATGCATTATAGATCCATCAAAAACAATCTTCTCACTTTGGGTTATTTTCTTATAAAATGTCAAGTTTTAAAAGCACATATAAAATACACCTATATAACTTAAAACAGTGACTGTATGTGTCCATTTTTTCTTCTGGAAATTTATGTTTTTATAATGTGAAATGTGAAAAATATTTTAATGCACTTCACATCTGTTTTTACATGATTTTCCTAGAAAAGGCAAAATTATTTAGAGGAAGCATGTTTCAGAGGTAACTGATGCTGGGGTGAACCAAAATAACAAAGATATAATTATTGCCTTGATTCCTATTGATTTAAACAAATTATAGTGCAACCGGCAAAATAACTTTTCCTGCCCATAAATTTCATCAAAAATATATTGTTACATTTTACTAATGAGTAAAGCCACAGAAAAATGCATCTTCCAGTCAAACAATGTACAATAAGAGCTATATATTGCCACAATGTTGGGGTGTGCGGTAAATTAATTTTGTCATGGGGGGAGGGAGTGGCAATCCTAGCCAATGATAACGATATGTTGGAGTGCCACCAATGACCATTCCTGCTTTCCAAAACACAGAAATCACAGTGATTCGTCACACAAGACGTCCGTTTCTCCTTGCGCTTGAGAACTGACCCTAAATCCATCGCCATCGTGTTGTCTTGTGCTCTTTGATGGGGAACGATTGCCGCGTTGTGTATCGACGTCCATTCAAAAGGACTTCGCCGTGGACTTGTCAAGTGTTCACGGTGCAGCTACGTCGAACACTGGCACCCAGGATACAGATACAGTGTTGTAATGTAAGTGATTTGAGAGGCCCATCCAAATAGCTTTCAAAGCCTTACAAAGTAGTTCTTTATACTTACAATATACCCTCACAGGTCAGGTAATCTGCAATTTTTCATTTGCACACTTGCTGGGAATAAGATAAATGTCTGATATGCCCCGCCATGCCCCGCCCCCCCTGCCCATTCAAGGCCTTGAGGCGCTTCCTGACACCACGGACTCCATTAACCTGAGAAACTTCACTATAAGTGACAGATCTGCAAAGTGGGTTGATTGTAGACCAGCCCATCTAAACTTAAAATTAAAATAAAAACTTATGAACAAGGTAAGTAGACCTGGGGTGGAAAGGTTCTCGTCCCTGGAGGATTTGAGTACTGCAGGATTTAAGTTGGTTCCATTTCATCTGAGGTCTTTTCATCTTTTCCACATGACGGCTTCAAAAACGTGAAGCAGACCAAACTTGCAGACACTGTGGCCCTGTAAGACTCAAACTGCCCATCGCCATGGGAGACTGACGGTATGCTCCAATGGGGAGAGCAAGGAGCTGAAAGATTGCTTTCTAAGGACACCGTCATCTTTATTTAGTGGTGGTTACATTTCTTATATTAAACCTCTCACAAGTTGGTGATCATGTGAAGACGGAGAGAGATAAAGATTTGGCTGTTCATATTTATCGAAATTAGATAATTTTCTATAGTACACAAAATTATTTGGTAAAATAAAATAAAAAAACTAGGATTTTACAACATTAAAAAAATAGGCAATGCATCTTGGCTTTGAAAAAAAACCTTCAAGGAGAAATTTTTCTCCCTCCAGGAAACCATTGTTTTTACCATTTCAGAAAAAAAATCAATTGTACAGTACAGGAAGCAAATCTCTGGGTTCACATGAAGGCTAAATGTGTGCGCACACACACACACTCACGCGCATGCACATACACACTTTCTCACTCACTCGTGCGCACGCACATACACACACAAAAATGAAACCAAAAAATGTTACACAAAGTCTTACGAAATTCTGAGAATGAACTCAGAATGAAAATAACTTTTTCAGTGTGTTTCCTCACCATCATTGTACATACTATCCTATCCCGACACTCGCACCCACTTCTACAAAAGGCATCTATTTATGAACAAAAATGGCGAAGCTGAAAACATAAAACACTGTCCACCTATTGCTTTTTGAAATATTGTATACCTCATTATAAATTTAAGTGCAAAAAAATGTAATATGCAACACCCACGTCAGAAAGCCATTATAACATCAGTTCAGCTTGAGGGTGTGGCAATCCTGTTAATAATATTAACCTTAAGTAGGCTGTACCGAATTCTATACATGCACACACCACTGAGCAGGGTATGAAATTAACTTTTTCACCCACTGGCCAGAGTGGCTTGTGGATTCACCAGCCATTTTCAACATTTTACCGCCCACATTACCTTTTACAATATAACATGACCTGGTTGGTTACCGGCCAAAGTGGCTGCTAGAGTAAAAATCTTACCAGCCACAATCAAGATTTTACCAGCATTTGGCTGGTGGCTGGTGTTAATTTCACATTGTCCAAATAAAGGGTCCCCCTTACAACAAAACACCAGGCAATACAGGACTGTTTGATTCTACCATGCATATAATAAAAATAAAAATAATAATATTTTGGGATGTGGTTTTACCTTAATTCCATTCAATTAAATAAATTAATTTTGACTGACCCATATATCTGACAAACAAATAAGAGCAGTTGGAAATGCAGTTTCTTTTTAAGTGAATAGATAATTAGATCAGTATCCAGCAGTTCTGATATTAAACATTACACAAACATCTGGCTTCTGACTCACATACTTCACAATTTGCATCCCTTAGGTTTTCTTGCATGGGTAAAACTTCTCATTTCTATTCAATAACTTAAAAGGAGAGGGGGGCATAACTTGGAGGTTGTGACAGGCCTCAGGGACATTCCTACTTAAGTTTTACACTGAAGAAACATTGCATTGTTTTTCCTGTAGTCATTAGAAATTCAAAAGACCATCTGTATTTAATTTATATGCAAAAATCTCTCAACATTGCTTTCAGATGGGGGGGGGGGGGGGGGGGGAGAAAGAACTTTCGTAGAGTCCGTATCATTAGGAGACGGTGAGCAAGGCCAACGTTGGGGCAGCCAGCTGAATAGCAGAAAAATCTATGACTCAGTTTTGCACACATTACTGTTAAAAATGTAGGCGCTTGCAAAGGAAAAGTAAACCATGAAAGACACTGGCCACCCTTGTCCCTCACAAATCCATCTTCCATTGGCCACTGTTTCAATCTCTAGGCCATGACATGTCAAACTGAAGTCCGGGGGGGGGGGACTGTCAGTTAAATTATTAATTGATTAATAATTTATGTCTGACACCTGCAGGCATGGTCCTTGTGAGGCCGAAATGTTGGCAAACTGTGATGCATTACACACTGCCAAAGTTTTGCACGAGAGGACTGTCAAAAGCTGAGATTCACATGCAGAACTATCTGATTCCACCGTCCTGGACTCGACTCCCAGTTTATTTCCCCCAGTGACGGTTGATTTTAAAAACGCAAAGATTGTCCCATGTTCCTCTTGAGCTGTGCATCGCACACAGACCAGCACTGTACAGGGGATGAGGGGTTCAGAGGAGAGAAAGTATGGATGTTTCTACGTACAGAGGTCTTTCTTTCAGGAAGTGGAGAAAATGGAAACTTCAATGCTACATTAAAACAGTAAAATTGTTTCAACACTGGCTAAAAAGACTTTTCGGTGCTTACTTTTAACCCCACACACACACACACACACACCCCACCCACAACCCACTTCACGGATCCTGACTGGCAGGGCCTAGTAACATCGCAGCATTATGTATTGAAACGTCGAAGTTGCATGGAGAGGTTTATTTTATTTATTTTTTTTTCTTTTCTTTTGTTTGCTTAGTTTTTTTTTTTTGTAAAAAAAAAGAAAAAAAAGTGGCACAGAAATGGGGTCCGACCTGTCCCTGTCTCTATCCCAATCCCGGCTTCATCAGGCCGGCCCGTTGAGAGAGGGCTCCGCTGGAGAGAGGATCTCCCCTCTGCAGTGGGACAGAGAAGAGGCAGAGACCGTCAGTCACCACTAGGTGGCAGCACAGCTGAAAGAATGCGCACCACACATTCAATGCGGGGAAAAAACTGTGTGTTAGAAACGCAAAGGATTGTGAAGCTGTTGGCCACTGGGGGAGGGGCTCCCCTACCAAATGCACAGTATACTACATTTCCCACATTGTTGTGCAGCAGTGCAATTTCAGACTGACTATGCAGAGGCCTATTGCAAGCACAATAAAGGAAGTGATTTCTGAATGGACAGAATCTTAAAACCTTGTCGGAGGGGGAGGGGGAGGGGGAGGGGGGGGCACTACAATTTTAAGTTTCCAGATGTGTTATCCTCCCCATCACACACACACACTTTCTGCAACAATGATGAAAAGGTGGCATCAGTGGCCGCAGAACTCACTTCCTGTCTGTCACAGTGAGGTTGGTCGCCGGGCACTCTGTTGCCGAGGTGATGGGCGGGGGGGCGGCGGGTGGCTCTGTTCTGTTTGGGGTCTCGGTGCCCCTCTGAGGTCCGTCTGCGACGCTGAGCTTGTCAATGGGCACAGAGTCGGCGTCGCTGCTGGAAACGCACACGCACAGCGTCACGCGGCATCATTGCTGGACACACAAACTCACATGCACAGTCACACAGCATCGCTGCTGAACACACACGCACAGCGTCACACGGCATTGCTGGACACACAAACTCACACGCACAGTCACATGGCATCGCTGCTGGACACACACACACACAAACACACACGCACAGCATTACACAGCATCGCTGCTGAACACACACGCACAGCGTCACACGGCATCATTGCTGGACACACACAAACTCACACGCACAGTCACATGGCATCGCTGCTGGACACACACACAAACACACACACACAGCATCACACAGCATCGCTGCTGAACACACACACGCACAGCGTCACACGGCATTGCTGGACACACACAAACTCACACGCACAGTCACATGGCATCGCTGCTGGACACAAACACACACGCACAGCATCACACGGCATCGCTGCTGAACACACACACACACACACACACACACACACACACAGCATCACTGCTGGACACACACACACAGCATCACACGGCATCGCTGCTGGACACACACACTCACACACACACAGCATCACACAGTATCACTGCTGGACACACACACACACACACACACACACACACAGCATCACACGGCATCGCTGCTGGACACACACTCACACAAACAGACGGCGTCTCTGCAGGGAACACGTGTGTGTGTGTGTGTGTGTTGGAGGGGGGCATAGCATGGTGTGTAAAACAGTCCACAGTACCTGAAGTACGGTCTGTACTGTATATACAATGGTCACAGCATTTTATTTGGAGATTCAAAGTTACTGTGCCAAGTTTCCAAGGCACCCAAGCCTTTGCAGCTGAGATGGTAATAGCAGGTCTGTCTGCCACACAGTGTGCAATTATATGTGAAAATAGACCTTTATTTATAGTGCATACTGTATTTCGAACGCTGTGACCGTACAGTCGGAGCGCTCTGTTCGACAGACTGAAAGCACAATTGCAAAAGAAAAACCTTTTTTTTTTGTCATTGGTACTCACAATAGGCAGTGTCAAGTTCTTTTTTAATGTGCATTTTATAATATGGTCATTCATGTGGGGCATTCAAGGCATTGTGGCCATTCATGTCACTGAATACATTATATACATTTCCAGGGGATATAAATGTACATTTATGAACCCAACATTACAGCACAGGAGATCTGTTTATCTCTTGTACTCTGTGCTTCTAAATTAATGCATTATTTTAATGATATTCTCTCAGAATCAGATGAAAGTAGCCAAAAATAACTGTATGCCCCCAAAATATCTGCTTTACTGATTTGGAGACAAACACAGAGGAGGGGATAAGCCAAGACATAAAAACAAGTTTGTTTGTGTATCCGCGTGTGTCCAGCCTGCTACAGTAAATGCCAAGCCCAGGGAAGTTGCCAGAAAGTAACAAACCGCCAAAAAGTCGGGACAATTTCACATCATCAACATACAATGGGTAAAAAAAACTGACTATAAAAACTTCAATGGTCACAAATTAGGCAGGAAGGAAATATTTTGTATATTATATTCAAATAAGCAAGAAGACATAATTTAATGGCCAGTGAGTTATCTGCTCAATGGAGGACATCATCAGACTCACAAGATATAAAATAAATAGTTATTATGGAAAATATGAATAGGCAAACCAGAGGCCTTAATTCACAGTGGTCCCAATTTGACAGGGTTTCCATATATAATCCTACTGTGTATCTTTATAGCACTTTTAATCATTAAAATTTAATTTCCCTGCTCTACGTGTGATAGCTCTAGCTCTGAAGCAGAGGTGGCATCATGCCTGGTTCATTTTTGGAGATCATTTTATGTACCCCTCTTCTCCTCCCTGGATGTCCCGTAGGTCTATTCTTGGCATGGGTCAACTTGACATGCTACCCATACAGGGTGTGAAATTAACACCAGCCACTAGCCAACTGCTGATAACATTTAGACTGCGGCTGGTAAGATGTTTACTCTAGCAGCCACTTTGACAGGTAACAAACCAGATTGTGTTATATTGTAAAAGGTAACGTGGCTGGTAAAATGTTGAAAATGGCTGGTGATTTTCAAGCCACTCTGACCAGTGGGTGACGAAGGCAATTTCGTAGTCATACCCTGTGCCCATAGATCTTATCTACCCTGTACGCCTGCCAGCAGCCAAAACACACAGGAATAAAACATCTCCATTTTAAGCCAGTCCCACAGCACAGAACCATGCTACAGGCTTAAGTGTCACCTCATCAGTGAGCTCTTATACATGAGGAGGCTACAAATGAATATTTTCTGGTGTTAAAGAGGAACAGGAACAGGCATTTTTACTCTCTTGTAAATGTTTTGCACAGTTGAGTGTTGTGTGGACTGTATGGAATTGTAGTTCCTGTTGTCCCCACAGTGTCAATACTTCTGCTTGTGAACTTCCTTGATTAGTTACGCTTTTTCTTTTTTGGGTTTCAGTGCCCATGCTTCCGTGTTCATCAAATATATTTTTTGTCATTTTTCCATTTAATAAATTTGTCTCTCGCATATTTCTTTGTCTTTTATTGAATTTTTTTGTAAATGATTGATGCAACTTGCATTCCAAGTGTCTAACTTGAAATGTCCACTGACAGCTTCTGTTAATTACTTGTAGCCTAAATAGCGGCAGTCATGCAGCATACAAATTGTCATGCCCTAGTAAGGGAATGCTGTAATAATAAGATTTCATGATTTAACCAGACTTCCCAACCAAGTTTTCAGCAGCTTACAAAACCCTCCAGGATCATACCCGAATAGCCTTGATCAAAGGTCATAGTGCCAAACCACACACACACACACACACACACACACACACACACACACACACACACACACACACACACACACACACACACACACACACAGAAAAGGCAGGTCACAGGTATGGGGGGGTGGAGGGTGGTGCTATCAATTGAGGAGGTCCCATTTTCCACCTCTATAGTTTCACTGCAGTCTCCAGCACATTGACAGTCTGTACCTCTTTGGGACCGCCTTCTCGTTTTTGGCCTCAGCGCTGAGTTTGACGGTCTCTTTGCCAGCTCCCGCGGCGATGGTCTCCGTGACGACGTTGGCTTTCTCCTCCTCTTCCTCGCTGTCGGAGCCCCCGGAGGAGCTGCTGTCGGAGGCCACCAGGGGAGCCGTCCTGGAGGCGCACACGGTCCACGTGCAGGGGGAGGGGCTCTTGACTGGGAGAGGTAGTCAACAGTCACGCCACAAAGACAGAACTGTGAATTGTCAAACACTAAAGACTCGTCCACACCAAGAACGATAACTATACCGATAACTATAGCTATAACGATAACGATGTGAGCGTCCACACTGATGAACGATAATGTTCTGTAAACAGTGACACCAAGCACGCCCTGCACCACGTGCTCCAGCTGTGTCGGCAGCTTGTCAATTCTGATGGATTTTGATTGGCTGTCAGTGTTTCTATCGTTCATGAACTGTTGTAGCCTTGAGCAAGGTGCTTAACCTGTATTGCTTCAGTAAATATACAGCTTTATAAATGGATGTTATGTAAAAATGCACCAAATTATAAGTCACTCCTGATAAGAGCTGCTAAATGCCAGTAATGTAATATCTGTACACTGTTATCAATGCTACACCAACAAAATTATAAAATAAAAAAATACACTGATATAACTGTCAAGCTGTATCTGCTAGATTGTGTGTTCTATTATCTAGCAGGAAACTAGAACTGAGAACTGCGGTTCATGAGGGGATTTCAACACTGCCTGTCAATCAACGATGAGCTTACACTCCGGACACCTGCTGACTCCCAGAGCAGTGACCTTCAATTAAAACAGCTGGCTGCTGAGGGCGAATGCAAACTGATGGACTGCAGCCCCTCCACCCTCACCCCCAAGGCCTGGCGACACCTGTCCCTGGTGTAAAGGCCCTCCTCTATAATTCAGGTGAGCCAGGTGAGCAGTAATGACTAAATGCCACCACAAGAGGGTGCTGTAGTGCCCTATCTCTGAAAAGCCAAATGCAGAGGGAGCCAAAGGCACCTTTTCCAGTTCTGAAAACAAATTGGCATTGCAGGGTATGAACATCCTTAAGACTGTTTTAAAGGATGCTGTGATTTGGACACTTTAGGAAGCTGGTCCACCAGTTCCCACAGAGACATGATCTAAAGTATATGACACGATACACACTGCTATCCAATCATACCACAGACACGCCAGCCGGTCACCAGCATATTATTCTACTCACAGTTCTTGTCCTGGGTTTTCTTTGGACATCCTTCAGAGTTGGTGCTTTCCAAGCCGACCGGCGAGCTACATCTTGGGCCAGACTCTGAGCTGCATTACACGGGATCCAGACATTAGAATTAGGCAGCGTTCACTTGCTGTGGCTAGCTGGGCCTTGCCTTTGTAACACAGTTACAGTGAGCTTTGCCCTTTAACTTATAGTAGTTTCACAGCCAAAACAAAAACACATCTGTTATTTACCTTCTTTCACTTAATTGAAAGAGAGAAGCAGAGATGCGCATATGGAGCCAGGTGTAGCGTGTGTGCGTGTGAGTGTGTGTGCGTGAGTGTGTGTGAGTGTGTGTGTGTAATGAGTGAAGTGGCAGCAGCTGGTACCACAAGCTTTGGAGGAGAGCATGTGCAAGTATACTCCTGAATTGACGGAGGACGGCGCAGCCATTCACAGTTATTCAGTTATTCACAGGAATAGAAGGCAATAAATCATGGATGTAACTTGTTTAAAATCAGTGCGCAATTGTGTACACTGGCAATTAGCACAGTACAAACCTGAGTGCCACAGGTTATGCTGGATTTGTTACTGATTTTTAGGTGGAAAAAAAAAAAAAAAACAGTGTGCCCTGCGGCTCTGCAGGACTCTAGGTTGGCCACCCCTTGTGCTAACGAATCTAGTTCCATTCAAACTGCATCACATTCAAAATTAGAAAGGCTCACGCTGTATGAGTATGTGGTGTAAGTTACACTGTAAAGAATCTATTCTATGTGTTGCAAGTTGTTACATTGTAAAGCATCTATTCTATGTGGTGCAAGTCGTTACATTGTATTGTATATGATGCAAGTCGTTACATTGTAAAGCATTCTATATGGTCCAACTTGTTACACTGTAAAGCATCTATTCTATGTGGTGCAAGTCGTCACACTGTAAAGCATCTATTCTATGTGGTGCAAGTCGTTACATTGTAAAGCATTCTATATGGTCTAACTTGTTACACTGTAATGCATCTATTGTATATGGTGCAAGTCGTTACATTGTAAAGCATTCTATATGGTCTAACTTGTTACATTGTAATGCATCTATTGTATATGGTGCAAGTCGTTACATTGTAAAGCATTCTATATGGTCTAACTTGTTACATTGTAATGCATCTATTGTATATGGTGCAAGTCGTTACATTGTAAAGCATTCTATATGGTCCAACTTGTTACATTGTAAAGCATCTATTGTATGTGGTGCAAGTCATAATAGACTCACCAGCAGAACGGCTGGAAGTCGGAGAACGTGGCCCACCCTTTATCCTCACTCTCTCCGGCGTTGTTCTGGTGGGTGTCCCAAACGCTGGCACCCACGTCCACCACAACACAGGGCGCGGGGGCCTTGGCGTTCACCATGTCCTCAAAACTGGCCGTCCACCCTTGGCCTGTCGCTGCAAAGCGGGGAGCGGGAAAAAGAAACGCGTCGTTCGTCACGTACGCACTCGTGTGTGTTCCATCTTCCACAACCTTCACTGATTCATGGGTAGCTGACGGTGTAGAGAGTCCAGAGAAACCACTGTGAGAGTGGTAAGAATATATTATCTTCAGTGTTTCCCCTAGGATGGAGTTGTAGCAGCGGAGGTGAAGCACATATATACACTGCCCGGCCAAAACAAAAGTCGCCATTGCACCCGTCATGCATAGTGCCCACTGTACAAGCCTCTGGAGGCAGTGTTATGATCTGGGGTTGCTTCAGTTGGTCAGGTCTAGGCTCAGCAACATTATGCAGCAATAAAATGAAGTCAGCGAAGTACTTGAATGTACTGAATGACCAGGTTATCCCATCAATGGGCATATTCCAGGATGACAATGCCAAGATTCATCGGGCTCAAATTGTGAAAGAGTGGTTCAGGGAGCATGAGGAATCATTTTCACACATGAATTAGCCACCAGATTCCTGACCTTAACCCCATTGAAAGTCTTTGGGATGTGCTGGAGAACACTTTACGGAGTGGTTCGACTCTCCCGTCGTCAATACAAGATCTCAGCCAAAAACGTATGCTACTCTGGATGGAAATAAATGTTGTGACATTGCATAAGGTTGTCGAAACAATGCCACAACAAATGCGCGCCGTAATCAAAGCTAAAGGCGGTCCAACGAAATATTAGAGTGTGCGACTTTTTTTTTGGCTGGGCAGTGTATATATATATTTAAAAAAAAAGATTCCTATAATACATTTTTGTGCGCTCACAAAGCGTGCCCTGCCGGGACGTTTCTATGTGTCTGCCGGCACCAGAAGGGCTCTTGAGGCCTAAGTACATACAGTACAAGGACAACTACAGGGCTGCATTCAGATCCAAATTTAATTCTTTCTTCCTGTCGTTCCCTTCCCTTGATTCAAACAGGGAAGGGAACGACAGGAAGAAAGCATTAATTTTGGATCCGAACGCAGTCCAGCACTTCAACATGTTGTACATCTATGGCCTTCTCTCGCCAGAACAGCTGCATTTGCTAGCTAGTCACGGTGGCCCTCGAGACACGACCTATAGAATACTCTCGCGCATAGTAAGGCCCGCCTCCAGGAAGAAGAGATAAACAATCGGTGCATGTGGAATAGCCTACTTTTACCGAAACGAAACGTATCATGGATCTTGCAAATGTTGTTTATTTCACAGATATGTGTTTACTTGCGTATTCCTATCAAATGATTGCGTTTGCTGTAGCTAACGTTACTGTGCGATACTCACGTGAAGTCGCAGGACTGTCGGCGAATGATAATCCTGTATCCGTGATCAACATTGCTTGCTTGTTGACATCTACCCGGTGCTTGTTGTTATAATCGTTGTGCTGACATCATATAGGCCTACACTTAGGTAAGTGCAAAGTTTCTCGTTTATATGCTTTACTCACAAGTGTGTGAACTGACCTGGATATGAAGCGCCTGTAGCGCAAAATAATATAGTTTCTAAAGAGATAAGACGGAGCATTTGACGGCCAAATATGGCGCTGAAAGTTAGCTTTGCTTAGAAAATTTGGACACAATCGAATTTCAAATGAGTTTATGACAGCAACTTTTCCATGAAAGCGCGTCACGTTTACAAGGCCACTACAGGGCCGTTTACTCCGGCATTTTGAAGGGGAGAGAGTGGATTGTTTTGTTTTGCTTACAAAAAAGTACAAATTTATTAATTAATTAAATTCAGCAGCGGCGGTCATATTTTAGCAGCGGCGGGTGCATATAAGGGAAACAGTGATCTTATCATTCTCTCAATATAGGTCTTATTGGCTTAGAGTCTTACTCGGTGGGGGTGTTAAACAAATAATTTATCTCAATAACTGCAGGGGCTCTGCTACAGGCGCACTGATAAGGCCTGATAATCTTTCTAAATGTCCGTCTGTGTGCGTAACATCCCAAGCAATAGAGCTGACTCAAAGTGAGCCACAACATCGTTTCTGCTAAAGGTTATTTGAGTCCATATCTTATCAACTCTGTAATTCGCTGTAGATAAATAGTGCACAGGATTTGCTATTTTTTGACAAAAAATAACAGAAGTAAGAAGAATAATGACCTGGCAGTGTAAATTAGAGCTAATTTACGTAATGAAAACGCATTATACAGATAACATTCCTGTACGGATGCGTCATAATGGGAGATGAGAGATGTAACTCACTGGCTACAACAATGAGTACCATTAAAGTGGGGTATTAAAGGACAACCCAGGCGAAAAACAAATGTCAGAATCCACGTCACATTTGCCCTATCCATGCAAGGAAAATGATATCCATATAAGGAAAATGATACTGATTAGAGGTGGGAATGTACACTCAGTATGCGAGTATACCATGGTATTACATTTTGAAAAATAATGACAAATGATGATGTTTTCAGAAGCTTACAAAAGATGAACCAATTGACTTTTTTGTTCTAAAATAGTGTCACAATTTATTTCCCCCAGTCTCCATATTTATCACACTTAATAAGCAACCCTAAATTGTAGTTTAGCATTTTTTTTTTTGCTACTGTATAGCTACATAAATTGAAGGGGTCCCTCTTTAACAGGGCCCAATGATAGTAGCAGTATATTGATATTTTGGTAGAGTTATAGAAATAATTAGTTTCATATTCTAAAATTATCATACCACACCATACACACACCATGGTTATATAACAAAAACATAATTGTGACACTGGGCCTGCTCACGTCACACCCTTACCCTCAGGGAACTCGCTTTCATTGCCCTCTGTCTGGCTCTTGTTCTTGTCGTTTTCCGTGTTGGTGGAATCTTTAGGCCCCTCCTCCTCCTCATCTGATCCACAGCTCTGATCCTGCTCCCCATTCTCCACGTCACTCCTGGAGGAACTGTCTGAGGTCCGAGAGACTCCAAACCTGCGCCCACAGAGAGGCAATTAAGCGCCCTAATCACCACGAATGTGTACGGGAGACCGTTGAGTGCAGAGGGTGCTGGGAAATGTAGTTTTTTGCGTTTGCATCTCATTTAGCACCATAACGAGTCATTCAATAGCAGTTCCAAGATATAACAAGAGAGAAAAATGTTCTGTACTATTAAGTTGTACAAAACCGATAAGTTCAAGTTCATGTGTTCTGGTTGTCTCAATGGAAACCTTATCACCCCTCTAATCTTATTCTGTGTGTTGGCTCCACAGCATGTAGCCTAAAAGTATATACAGTAAAATAATTTTTCTTATGGAGTGGCGCACAGTAACACAGCAAACGCAGTGTGGGGAAAGCAGAACTGAAGTACCCCTTCTAATTTAAACTCTAATGTGCGTCAGTGGGATCTCAAATTTCAATTAAATATATAAGCACAGAGTGTTAAAATATTTCACGGTTCTCACTCAGGAAGGACATTCGGGTGGAATGTCTTTCATTGCAGCCTACAATTACTGAACGCCTGGATCAACAGCCATAAATAATGATCCCTGGGTACAAAGTTTAATTCTGTCTGATATGAGCTTACATACCTTCTTCCATGCTCGGGCACTATAGACTAGACTTGTGACTTTTATTGGCATAGTGTAGCCACCTAGTGAAATATTACTTTAATGAAGACATGACATACACCCAAAATGCAACATAAATTCCAAGAGCTCAAACTTTAATGGTACTCCACACATCATTTTTTGACTCTTAACGTGTAACTGACTTGGTAAGTAACTTGTAAATTGCAAACCTCATTCTCGATTTGACTTTCGTTGCATAGTTTATCTCTTCGTCTTCCCAGATGTCCTCTTCCTCCTCGTTGTCGTCGAACTGCTGTATTCTCTCCTTGCAGCAAGCCTCAAACGCAGCGGAGTTGGCCTGCGTTTTCACACGGGACAGTAAGTCAGTGTAACGAGAGGAAACGTTCATTGACATACTGTACACGTGTGTCTTCCTTCCTGAATTTCCTGCCAACTTTGACCCACTCAACCCCTGGCAGGACTTGACCAATAAGGGTCTAGGGCCCTTGAAGCTTCTGAGTGGGGGAGCCAATGGCATCGCTGGGAATGCAAATGAAACTTTCAGGCTTCTGTGAACACATGCTGCATTTCAAGTGGACGGTTTTGCCCAGCAACCCACTCGAGAGGCCCTTGAACACCAATTTTGAGATGGGAGTGGCAAGACTGATTCTGTATCTTTTTGAGAAATCAGGCCATGAAGGCTGACAGACTCATTACATTACATTACAGTCATTTAGCAGACGCTTTTATCCCAAAGCGACATACAATAAGTGCAATAAGTGCACTTATTGTACTCCAGACGTACAGAAGAATGGGATTTAAGCACAGTTTAATTGAGCGGAGGGACTTACACTGTGATCATCGGCATCCAAACTGAAGTTGATCTCTGCGATCCTATCAAAAGTGGCGCTAGAAAATAAAACGCTGGATTAATACTTCAAAGATAAAATGCCACTGAACAAAGCATGTCGTGGCAACTGTTTACATGTCCACCCAAGCCCAAAAGCACTCCGTAACGGAGGATACTCCGTAACTTGCACTCCGTAACTTGCACACGTATTCCCGACGCGGAAATGAACAACCACCTGTAAACTGGGTCAACTGTAATCTTACTTGATATTTTCATCGTGCTCAGCAAATTCTTCGTCATTAAATCCAAACTGATCCACAAAGTTTGCCGTCATCTGCTGGATCTGATAGTCCGAAAATGCCTTGATAAAAAAACAAAGAACAATTGGTCAAAGTTTCCCTTTAAATACCAGTTCTGCGTTCTCCAAACAGACCGGACCTCTTCCCCTCTACCAGACCATGGGTAGTTTGGCTCTCTCTACCTGCTGTAGGGACATTTCATTGGGGAAGGGACTCTCCATGTCATCGTCTTCACTGGAGGAGTGCAGGTGGTGCGTGCTCACCTGGAAAAGGAAAGAGTTTTTATGATGTTTGTTTTTTTTATTTCATTGTTTAGTTTTTTTTGTTTCATTGTTTAGTTTTTTAATTATTGATGTGGCCCCATTGCTGGTCCCATCCTGCATATGTTTGAGTAAACGCGCGTGTGTGTGTGTGTGTATACACACGCTTGTGTGTATTTATCTCACCAGATCCACTGTGTTTCTCCTGTTAGTGTCCGTCAGGGTCTCGTCCACAAAACTTTCCCAGCGTCCCCGGCAGTCTTCTGGGAGGTCTGTAACACCACAGCAGCTTTATTTCACAACCTTTTACATCATATAATTACACACACACACGCACACACATATTCGGCGTACCTTTGATGAGGTCACTAATCTGTGCCTGGATAGGCCCTTTGTCCATGTTCTGTACCACGTTATTGGCTATTCTGGTCAGGTGACCCATGTAGCCTCTTCTCATTCCACCCTCTGCCCTAAAATCCAAAATGGCAGAAACATGTACAGTGCCGCACTGCAACCAGACACGCATTTTAAATATTATTTCTGAAATCTACTTCTAAATTGAATACATATCAGAGACCAACTACTTAAACCCTTTTCATAATTATTTGAACATGCATAAAGAAAGGGAAACTTAAAATTTGAATCTACAAATATGTTTAAGTATGTATTGGGCTACTATAAACTGAATTTTAATATATAGCTGTTTAATTATCCTGAAGGTTCAAATTCAAATTCCATTTCAACCTTTCAGCTCCTCATTTGGAACCTTTCTTGGTAACCAATGAAAACACAATATTTTTCCAATGTATTAATATTTAAATATATTAAACATTATTTTGGGATAATTGTTTTAATAAAAACTATGAAATATTTTATTGGGGGGAAAAAAAAACAGTAAATGCATTTATTTAAATACATCAACTATTTGGTATAACTGCAAAAACAGCTGAAACGTGCACTGTACCCATCTTTCAAAGTAAAGGTATTGGTCACTCGTTAGTTGCATGTAAAAACCTTGGGTGTGAATGGAATAGCAGCATGTTACTGATCTGGGTGTAACTGTAGGGAATGAGATATGACACAGAAAGTATTAGAGCCGCGTGTGTCAGTCACTTCCTTCCTGGTGGCGGGCTAATTGTGGTGAGTCAGTGGCGATGCTTGTTGCTGCGCCTGCCACCTGCCTATTTATAGGGCCCTGGGACACTGTTGTTGTGGGGCCCCTGCTCTGAACCTGAACCACACTTCAATACGTGCTGCGTAACACACGTCATGTTTAAACCCGGGCCTGCAGAAACTCAGCAACTTGCCTTTTTTCTTTTTTTATATAATGAGCTGTGTGTGTATATATATATATACAGTCAAGCTGGAAAGTCTGAACACTCCTTTCACCTTCTCCACATTTTATTACGTTACAGACTTATACTACAATAGATTGAGTTAATTTTTTGCCTCAAACATCTACACACAATAGCCAATAATGACGAAGTGAAAACAGGTTTTTAGAAAATATGCAATTTTATTTTACTGACAAAAATAGGTTATTTAGGGGTTACATATCTTTACACACCCTTAGCCTAATACTTGGTTGCTGCACCTTTGGCAGCGATTACAGCTTCAAGGCGTCTTGGGAAAGAAGCTACGAGCTTGGCACACTTGTTTCTGGACATTTTTGCCCATTCCTCTTGGCATATCCTTGCAAGCTCCATCAGGTTGGATGGGGAGCGTCGGTACACAGCCATTTTCAGCTCTTTCCACAGATGTTCAATTGGATTCAGGTCTGGGCTCTGGCTGGGCCACTCAAGGACATGCACAGACTTTCTCCGAAGCCACTCCTTTGTTCTCTTGGCTGTGTGCTTCGGGTCGTTGTCATGTTGGAAGGTAAACCTTCGCCCCAGTTTGAGGTCCAGAGCGCTCTGGAGCAGGTTTTCTTCAAGGATCTCGGTGTACTTAGCTGCATTCATCTTTCCCTCTATCAGGACTAGTCGCCCCGTTACCGCTGCTAAAAAAACATCCCCACATCATGATGCTGCCACCGCCATGCTTCACTGTAGGGATGGTATTAGCCAGGTGATGAGCGGTGCCTGGTTTCCTCCAGACGTGACGCTTGGTATTCAGGCCAAAAAGTTAAATTTTGGTTTCATCAGACCAGAGAATCTTGATTCTCATGGTTTGAGAGTCCTCTAGGTGCCTTTTGGCAAACTCCAAGCGGGCTGTGATGTGCCTTTTACTAAGGAGGGGCTTCCGTCTGGCCACTACCATAAAGGCCTGATTGGTGGAGTGCTGCCTGGATGGTTGATCTTCTGAAAGGTTCTCCCATCTCCACAAGGATACGCTGGAGCTCTGTCAGAGTGACCCTCGGGTTCCTGCTCACCTCCCTGGCTAAGGCCCGTCTTCCCCGATTGCTCAGTTTGGCCGGGCGGCCAGGTCTAGGAAGATTCTTGGTGGTTCCAAACTTCTTCCATTTACGAATGATGGTGGCCACTGTGCTCTTTGGGACCTGTAAAGCTGCAGAGATTTTTCCGTACCCTTCTCCAGATCTATGCCTTGACACAATCCTGTTTCTGAGGTCTGCAGATAATTCCTTTGACCCCATGGCTTGGAGTTTGCTCTGACATGCACTGTCAACTGTGGGACCTTATATAGGCAGGTGTTGGCAATCCCCAATCATGTCCAATCAATTGAATTTATCACAGGTGGACTCCAATTAAGTTGTAGAAACATCTCAAGCAGTATCAGTAGAAACAAAATGCACCTCAGCTCACTTTTGGGTGTCATATCAAAGGGTGTGCACACTTGTGTACATATGATATTTTACATTTTGATTTTTAATAAATTAGCACAAATGTCTAAAAACCTGTTTTCACTTTGTCATTATGGGCTATTTTGTGTACAGAAAATGAACTCAATCTATTGTAGAATATGTCTGTAACGTAATAAAACGTGGAGAAGGTGAAAGAGTGTGCAGACTTCCCGGCTTGACTGTATATATATATACAGTTGAGGACAAAATTATTAGCCCCCCCTGTAAAGATGAACAAAAAGGGTTATAAAAAATTCACCGTTTGGTGAATTAGCTTAATCTCACACTGAAAAAACAAGAAGAATCCAACCTTTAATTGACATTAATTTATTAAGAGAAAATAAAATCCCTCATCAAGAAATAATTATTTTTAACAAAACCACACTGGACACAATTATTGGCCCCCCCTGCATTTATATATAGAATAAAGTAATAATTTTTTATATTTGGTCACATATCCTTTGCATGCCATGACTTCCTGATGTCTGTGACCCAACAACATCAAAAGACTCTTGATATCTTATTTTCTGGTACTGTTACAAGCGATACTATAACCTCTCTGCATTTGAATGGATCTCTATGGGAATTGGGGGGTGGGACTAGATTTAGCTGTAAATTATTCTGGAACAGTATGGAATACATGGTTGGTAAAATGGCTGTAAGTCAACAAGGGTCTGAGGTATCAAACAAGCCTTAAACAATCACTCTGCTGCCAGATATGCAGTAGATATGGATGGATCACTTTAAGGGTTGTTTCTCCTGACAAATTTTCCTATTGAACTCTATGGAAAAATAAGTCAGGAGAAGAAACCCTTCAAGTTATTCATCCATATCTACTGCATATCTGGCAACAGAGTGATGGTTTAAAGCTTGTTTGATACCTCAGACCCTTGTTGACTTACAGCCATTTTACCAAGCATGTATTCCATACTGTTCCAGAATAATTTACAGCTAAATCTAGTCCCACCCCCCAATTCCCATAGAGATCCATTCAAATGCAGAGATGTTATAGTATCGCTTGTAAGAGTACCAGAAAATAAGATATCAAGAGTCTTTTGATGTTGTTGGGTCACAGACATCAGGAAGTCATGGCATGCAAAGGATATGTGACCAAATATAAAAAATTATTACTTTATTCTATATATAAATGCAGGGGGGCCAATAATTGTGTCCAGTGTGGTTTTGTTAAAAATAATTATTTCTTGATGAGGGATTTTTTTTTCTCTTAATAAATTAATGTCAATTAAAGGTTGGATTCTTCTTGTTTTTTCAGTGTGAGATTAAGCTAATTCACCAAACGGTGAATTTTTTATAACCCTTTTTGTTCATCTTTACAGGGGGGGGCTAATAATTTTGTCCTCAACTGTATATATATATATATATATATATATATATATATATATATATATATATAATATAAGTGAGGTATGTTTCTTACTGGATTTTGTCGTTTTCCTCCCAGGCATCTAATATCCTCTGCATTAAGCGGCATTTCTGGAACAGCTGTGGACAGAACATCACACACACGCACACACACACACACAAGAGCATGCATCAGCAAGGAGAGTCTCAAATGGAGGGGTTGTTAATCTCTTTAACCTTGTCTGTTTCTGCCACTTGGTCAAGATTTGGATCAGCGTGCAAAACAAAGTTCTGCTGAGGTTCTGTCACTGCCCTGCAAATGCAGATCCCCATTAATTAACACCAAGTGAAGAAAAGTTAAATGTTTCCTGTTGCGAGTGTGAGGTACTCCCCAGCCTAAACCCCCACAAGAGCAAGCCAAAGACAACAGTGGCAAGGAAACACTCCCTGGTGATAGATGGGAAGAAACCTTGGGAGGAACCAGACTCAAGGGGGGAACCCATCCTCCTCCGGTCGACTCCGGGTCTAGGTTTTAATGACCAACATGGTCAAATCAGCCAATATTCACGTGAGGTCTGTGTTTTCATGACCAAGACAAAGTAGGGGGAAAAAAACAGTGTAGAAGGATCGTCAGCGTAAGGCTTTCCCCGTACATTAGCCACCAGGATGCTGTGTGCTGAAGTTTCGGGCGTGCCCGGGGTGCTGTTCTGGGTCCTCCCCTCCTCCTGCGTCTCCTGCTCCTCCTCCTCCTTCTCTGGACGGGCCTGAGGCTTCTCCTCCTGGGCGGAGTGGTTCAGGATGGCTGCCACACACAGCTCCACTTGGAAGTGCAAAAAGTTATTCCAGGTGTACTTAAAAAATAAATCCTGTGGGTATGAGAGTGGGGTAGACGGGGGGGGGGGGGGGGGGTGAGAGTGAGTGTTATAAATAAATAAATAAAAAGGACTCCTGCGATAGAGAGATACTTGCTAAAATGCTTCTGATTTACTTCAGTAGCTTGTATTTCTCCTATGCTCCTGCTGATTAGCCATTTTTTCAGGTGTGCATTAAGTGCACAACACTCATAAATGTTTTGTTGCTTAGAAAGACAGAGCGGAGGAGCTGGAGCGCTTGGGCGTTCCCCGCGGGACTCACTAGCAGCAGTGCCATGGTGTCGAGGTGGCACAGCTCCTGGCTGATGCTGGGCGTGCTGCTCTGCAGTAGCGAAGCCACCAGTCTGGCGACGTGCAGCCGGGCGTTCCCCAGCGGATCCTCCAGCAACCCGATAGTCGTCAACATTGCACTTTTCTGTTAGCCCGGGGCGAGAACAAGGAGGGCGGTGCGTGAAACAACATCCCTCGCAGTTTCCTGCCCTTCAAAGTCATCTTTTGGGTTGACATAAAGCGGAATTTATTTATTTTGTTCTGTTCGCTTGCGCTGCGGTGTAATGGGCTACACAATGTTTAATGTGCAGTGTACAAATACAGATGGCACTTCTGGCGATTATTCCGGGTACGTTTATCTCGATATATATACACAGCTCGACTCAAATCAAAGTCCTATCAACAATGCATTCTGGGATGCTTCAATCCTGGCACTCGTGTCAACCACTGGGCTGGGAATAATATCTCTGAAACTTTCTGTCCTTTTTTGTTCTCCACAGTTTATCTACACCTACTTCCTGTCCAGAGGAGGACGGAGGCAGACCAGGCGAGAGAAGAGGCGGTGGTACGGATCACGCGGGCGGGCCGTACCTTGGGAGGGTCCAGGAGGACCTGCTGAAAGTCCTTCAGGTGAGGCTCGATGCCGCGCAGAACGCCGCTATTGACAGTGTAAGACCTTTCAAAACCCTGAGAACACAGATCCATCAGTCCTTCGACCCTGCAGGGGGAGAGGGGGGGGAAAGAGAAGACGGGCCGGTGCTCAGCTCTAGCGCCTGTCAATCAAAGGGAAGTCGAACCGAGCAGGGGTGCGTCCCAATACTCGAAAAATGCACCCACCTTTCCTCCACTACCACCTCCTCTCCTCCGTGCCCCGGAAACGGATATTTGTGTCATAATCTAATGTTGCTGATTTGGCTACATAAGTACATATTACTTACAAATGGTTACAAATGATTAATGTCTCGACGCAAACCGCAATGTTAAGTACATTGTGTACTGTACATGCAACTACTTTTAGTCAGAACGTTCAGGCAGTTTTGCATATTTCCGGGTAGGAGAGGAGTGGTAGTCGGGGAGCGGAGGAAAGGAGGTGGGAAGTGAAGAATATTGGGACGCAGTCCTGGAGGTTGCAGGGGGGTGGGGGGGGGGGTGGTGAAGGGGTGAGGGGTGAAGGGTCGGGGGGTCACTCACCCCCGGCCTCCTGGTTTCTAGTAAAGTAAGTAGCACTTGAGTTCCGTTCAGGATGCAGGACTCGCTCTTCTCCACTTCGAACATGTTCTTCAGAAGCTCTTCCACCGTCTCCTGCCTTTCCCGGGACACAGAACCACCAGAGACAGTTTGAGGACCACAGAGTGTAAATAAGTTTAGTTTTTTTTAAAGTTATACTTTATTGACCCCATGATCATTTGTAATCCTCTGCATTTGACCCATCCTAACCCCTTAGGAGCAGTGGGCAGCCACAGTTCAGCGCCCAGGGACTCAACTCCAGTTTAAAGGCCAGTGCCTTGGTCAAGGGCAATGGCAGGAGTACACTTGGTAACATGATAACAAATCACACTTGATAACATGCCTTGGATCTGTGAGCTGGAGGCTGAGCCATAAAATCACCCCAATACTTTCATTAATGTACACATTTTGCCTGCAATATGAAAGGTAAACTTCCTTCCTCTTCATCAGCGTATTTTACATATGTTGCCTCTCGTATTGATTTATGCTTAAAAACTATAGCTAAACGCAAAGACTATATAAAGAGGCAAAGTTCACTAAACTTCTGTGTTAAACATGTATTTTTACTGAGGTGTTCATTCATTCATCTGCTAGTTTTATCAAAGTAGTTTAGGTTAGCATGTACAGGTTGCTAATGTATTAATCATTAATTTGGATACAATTCTGCATCTGTAAAAAACATTTTGAGATCATTGTGCTTTGCAATCTGTGTTCTAACTCTTGTAGAGAAGAAAAACAATATGACTTCAAAGGAAAACTACAAGCCTAGTTCCAATCAACATTTGTCATTTGCGGACTTTTCCTCTTTCCAGGAAAAAAAAAAACAAAAACATTTTTGCATGTAAAAATTACGGACAAATGTTGAATGTTGATTCCAGGCCACTGACTACAACCGTTTCTCCAGAATGATGACGACAGCCTGGATGAAATCCCAGTCGCAAGCTTTAACGCTTTGAAGAGTAGGCTTTCTTGGAATGTTTTCTTTCTAAATTCAGTGTTCTAGAACTCCATTGCTTTTCAATGAACCAGCTGTGATTGTTACATCAGCATTAGAACGTTCAGTTGAGAACATTGTAATCACACACGTTTTTGACCTTACACCTTCAAGGGTTAAATAATAAGTAAATTTAATCTTGGTTTTATGTGGAGGTTCTGTTATGCTGGGCTTTACTGGAATGACAGTATAAAAGTGTGGATTTGCGAAGCACGGGAGGGAGCTGCTTGGTGAGCCAGTACCCCCCATGGCGGACTTACGACTCCAGCACAGCGAGCAGCGGGTCGGGCTCCACCGTCTCTTGCACCTGCGAGGCCTGGTCTCTGCTCAGACGGATCATGTCACACAGCGTCTGTGACGCGTTGGACTGCCTCTGTGGGGCGTACCACACACACACACACACACACACACACACACACCGCAAGTCATCAGTGCATTGCCTCCTTACACCTTAAACCGTATACCACACAAAAAATATACCTCAGTCGCCGACTACCTGCCTGCGCCTTAAAATGCACACCTCAGAAACACACACACCTGAGTTACGAATTACCTCCCTGCACTCCACACGACCCATACACCTCAGTCACTGCACTTTCTGTCTCTCCTTTACAATGCAGCAGCTTCTCTGCAGAGCTCAAGATAACAAACGCACACCAACCCTCTTCCCAAGCCCCTCCTGATCACGTTCTACCCCTCAATAATATCCTGTGTGTTTCAACACCCGAAATACCAACAGATTCTAGGTCCCTGTTATTCAAATCATGGTCCTCCAGGTCTGAGAATTGCCGGTTTTCCACCTTCCCTTTACCTGGGAAGACAGTCCAGATTTTAAATCTACGTCTACGTGAACAGGATTGCCAACTAAATAAAATTGTCCTTCCCTGAAGGACTCGCCAGAAAAAAATAAAAACCCATCTTCTGTAGAGTTAAAAGAACAGAAAAAACGGTGTGGCTGCATTTTTAAAATGTTGTCAAAAAAAATGGCTGCACTTCAGAGAAGATCCCCATTATGATGAATTAGACGAATAGAAATGGCACGGATCTGTGAGCGGGACGCTTACCTCCTCATCCTGGCCCACGCGAATGAGCTCCACGAGCCTCTGAATGAGCTCCTCCTCATTGAGCCACTGGAGGAGAGGATGGAAAAGGCATTAAAAGCAGTGTTGCCAGATGCCTGAATTAACCCCCCCCCCCCCCCAAAAAAAATATTCTGAAAACCCCCCATCTTCAATTGACTCCCATACAATTTCCCCCCATACCTCCCCTCATCTGTCATAGACTCCCATACATTTTTGCTATAAAACTTCCCCTACAAATTTTTTAAATCCCCTACATTTAGGGGAAAATCCCCCAGTCTGGCAACGCTGTTTAAAAGGCTTCGTTAGCTGCCTCACATTCAGAGATCACAAGTAAGAGTAATACACCACAATTTCAGCCGTCTTTACGCTCATGATTTTGGCGATTTTTCGTGATTCATCCTGTTAAGATACTGTGTTCCATTGTGTAGTCTGGTATCAAATCAAGAGCTGGCTAATGAATAACCTGGCTGAAACAGCACCGACTGGCCAACAAATACTGCGATGTGTAATTGGCTGTATAGGTATTAAAATGCCCACTATATTTTTTCAATGGTTTTCTGCTTCTCAACAATGCAACTCAACAATGGTTCATTACCTCTGTAATGACAGTAATACTGTACGTCTGAACTATAGCTTCAAAACACATAGCCATTGTGGTACAAAAGCCTAACAGGTCACTAAGGACTGTCCCGGTTTTAAACGTATTAGATTAGAAATGTATTTGTTTGGGTCACTTACATTGAGGACCTCTTCCCTCAAGGGGGCAGGCTCCACGCAGCTTATGAGACGAAGCACCAGGTCCATCATGGCCGACGTGTCCATGTGTTTCAGCACCAGACCGATGAACCCATCCTTTTTCCTTAGAAAGGCAATGACCTGAAGGGGGGAAGGGTGGGTCACCATTTTGTTTCTTATTGTAAATCACCTTACCAAAACCACATTTCTCACACTGACGCAATTTTCCATTTCTGATGGGGATTTCCCCACCCGAGTGTGGCAGAAAAAATGTGACCGTTCTGACTTTATAGCGCCCCCAGAGGACAGGTGCTGTTCTGGCAGGCTCAGGCAGAGAGCCAGCTGTGCTGATGGTGATGATGGGCTATACCCCCCCCACCCCCCCCCCTCGCAGGCGTACCTGTTCCGTTTTACGGTGCGATGAGGTTGCCGATGGTTTTGCTGAAGAAGCTGGCCAGCAGAGGATTGAGCGGCGGCTCCTGTTCCAGGAACCCGTACAGCGTCTCCAGCAGGGACTCGTCCCCGCCCAGCTTGTCGTTGATTTGGCTCGCGTCTGACGTCAGGAGCTCGCAGGCGACGTTGGGGTACCTGCGCAGTGACACAGCAAGCAGGAGGGTCGAATAATTCTTGCGGAGTGCAGGCGGAGGTGGCCTTGCACGGCATCGCGTAACTGTCCAGTCACCCAGGGAAGGATTAATTGGGGGGGGCGGGGTGACCATGTCATGAGCTGGTGAACTGCATAGTGGGAAGAAATGGCAGTTGGTGGCAGTTGCTTTGGAGGAGTGCACACAAGCTTGTGGCAACATTACAGAGGCCATCGATAGCTCTGATGCGACGGCCATCTTGATGCAAATTAGCCAGAAAAACCGGCTAAAAATAACTGCCTCCTTCGAAGCCTCAGATGCCTACATCTGGAGAGCATCAGGTTTTCAATAGGACAAGACGGTCTTTGTTGCCGTTGCTGTGTGGCCGGTCTACCACTGGGAACATGAAGTGGAGGCAGAGCCGATTCTGTCAGCTGCACCCTAGGAGCAGATAAACAGGCTCTGTTTCTCAAAAACAAGCAACACAAACCCATTGGAGTCCCCCAGTTTCATAGGAGAAAACCCGTAATTTACAGCGTGCGACTTCTACCATTTATTCACCTCTGGTTAATGGCTTCCCATGGATACTGCATGCACTCTTACTCAGCGTATCAATATAACGTTTCAAAAGATTTCTTTGTTACTCATTAGTCTTAACTTTATTAATAATGAATACAGAATATAGCGCAGAGGTGGGCAAGGAGGGGCCGTATCTGTTTCTGGTTTTCCACGCCAACTTCTGGCCTTAATGACATTTTAGCTACGTTTCTTGATAAGCGCATTAATGACAGCCAGAGACTTCTTGTGTCCCGATATGAAACGCTTGTACCGTGATCTAATCTACAAGTTGAACCAGTGTTGGTGTACGGAGCCAATTAGCTCATTTAGCCAGGGGTAATTGGTGGAAACAAAAACCTGCGCATACACACCGGCCCTCCAGGACTGGTATTGCCCACCCCTGACATAGCGGAATAACCTGCTGGCTGAAGAGAACTTAATTTTGGCAGGGGCTTGATAAATTTATATATGTATCCATTTATTATTGCTAATTGCATTCCATTGCATTGGTTTTAGGTCTTTACTATTTTACCCACAGTTCCTCCCTGCTGCCCTTCCGTACAAAGGAAGTGGACGTGAAGGAACTAGAAACGTTCAAGCTGGCTACTGGTGCAGAGATTTGTGTATGTTGTTTGTTATCGCACAAGCAAGAAACCGAAGACCAACCAGACGTCTTCTCTGCGCCCATTCACCGCTCGCAGGAAATGCAACTGTGACAGACAATGGAGGATGCCTATTCTGGACGTGCTCCCCCCTCGTACCCCCCTTCCTCCCTCCGCCCCCTCCTCACTTAAAGCGGATCTTCTCCTCCATGTCCTCGGGCGGCTCCCGGGTGATGAAGGTCACCAGCTCCTGCATGCACTGGTCCTGGCTGAGGAAGAGGAGCAGCCTCCTGTTCTGGGCCTTGCACTCCTGCAGGACGTCGTCCTCCTCCATCAGCTCCCGCAGGGTCACATCCTCCTTGTCCAGCAGCTTGTCCACGTTGGAGGAGGTGTGCAGGTCGAACTTCCAGAACATGGTGGCAGGGCACACAGATCTGGCAAGGGGAAAGAGCACAGGGTCAGGAAAGCCAGGACTGGATCAACGACTAAGTAATGCTTTCATTTTGCTCATGCCTACGGGCAATTTGGGGACTCCAGTTAGCCTAACCTGCGTGTCTTTGGACTGTGGGAGGAAACCGGAGTACCCGAGGGAAGCACGCAAACGCCACACAGAAAGGCCCCTGGGCCTGGATTTGAACCCAGGACTACATCACTGTGCCACCCCTGATGCAACGATCACTTCTGGTAATCGAAAGCAGTGGAGTTCTAGGATACTGAGAATTTTTGAAAAAAACATTCCAAAAAACCTACTCTTCAAACGGTTAAAAGGTGAAGCGTATGCTCTGGCCAGTGAAGAGCAGTTATGGCAGTTAGGGTTTGAAATTAGTAGCTTCTGAGGGCCAGGGGTTTTGCAACTCTTATGGTGGTGTAGTACAATGGTAAAGGAACAGGGATTTTACCCAAGAGGTTGCAGGTTCAGGGCTGTAATCATGTGGATGATCTTGTTTCAAGTGTTTTTACCTCAGTAAAATCCGGGTAACTCTGTAATGAAGTCTGTGGACTACAGTCAAAGACATAAACTGAAGTAATTCAACCCTCTGTCAAGGCTTAATACACCGAGGAACTTGTGTGAATTAAAATGTCACTGCAGTTGATTCATTTTAAGTCCCTGGGGTGATTAATGTCAGGTCTCACATTTATCAACCTACTCATGACTCATATCTGGAAACAGGGCACTTTATCACCTCCAGAAGAACATGAACGTATTGCAGACCAATCCAAGTCGTCTGGAACATAACCTCAATATGGTTTGTCCTTACCAATGACAAGGGAATTTAAGCAAGGCGGGTGTTTCTGGCAGATTTAATTAAATCCATTAACCCCTAAATGCATAAATTTGTTTAAGTACCGCACCAGCTGAGACGGTCAAGGGCACTGTGGTTGGATGGAGTAGGATGCCTGTCACCGCTGCTGCAGTTGCTTAGTTGCGAGATTAGCAATAAGCAGCGATTGTGAGGGGAAATTGCAGCAACATGCAAGAGCTGAACACAGATGAACATTGTGCGGAGCTCATTGGACGACCCAGGCTTTTTTCAATGATGTCATTTAGAACTCTGGGCCTTGGTTCCATGCTGTGCCGTTTAGTGGCAGGGTACGTTTCTCATGCTGTGAGTGGGATGGATGGGGGGTGGGGGGCAGGGGCCGGGGGGGAGGGGCTCCTGTCTTTCGACACAGCACTCTACCAACCCCCCACCATCCCTAAGCACCCGCCTGTCATGGTCCGTAGCTGAAACCACTTCAGAGGACGTTTAGCTGAAGCGCACATCTTGCCAACAGACTGTTGACTTGGCAAACGCATGCGACCACGCTGACCATGGGTCATGCAATAGACAAATTTTTAAAAAACCCAACATCGAGTGTCATTTACAAGCATCTGCTACTCAACATGATCAACTCAGAGGACCGGAACATTCTGTTGTTGTTTATATTTGGCGTACAGTTGCTACTTTTATGCCATTGCCATATATCCACTCCGTTTGTGATTGTAATATTCTGTTGTTTTATACATTCCATTGACATCAAATAATGTGAGAGCGGTTGTCGTATCAGTTTGCACAACTACAGCAATTTTGCACACTCGCACGAAAGCAATTGTAACACCGATAAGTCAATGAGGCCTGGACAACACGTAAATATGGTCTGTCATCCAGCAAGTGCACAGGCCAAAGTATATTTTCTTCTCTATGCTGTGTGTAGAATGACTAGCACTAGTACAAAAGTGGTAATGCTACATTTTACAAGAATTATTAGAATGTAGCAGGACAATCGTCATGGTTTATTGTATTAAAGAAAATATGGATAGGATACATTCAGAGGAAGTGTCTTTTGGAACTGCATTCTTTCCTCAAAAGAATAAATAAATAAACAAAAATCTATATAAATGCATTTCTTACCTGTTGATAAAATGTGTGTATCCTTAATTATCCTTCCACAAGCGGACAAACATTTGTCTTGTAGAATGGCCAGTGCACAATGGATACCGTCATTAAACAGCACGGAACTTCACCCACATGGACTTACACCTGCGGAGAGAGGTGGAGTCTAGCGTG
Organism: Synaphobranchus kaupii; assembly: GCA_029718625.1. Taxonomy (NCBI): domain Eukaryota; kingdom Metazoa; phylum Chordata; class Actinopteri; order Anguilliformes; family Synaphobranchidae; genus Synaphobranchus; species Synaphobranchus kaupii. Next base: position 763,617 of record CM056377.1, on the reverse strand, counting down.
AGAGAGAGTGGTGTGGAAAGGGGGGGGGTAGGGGTTGGTGCTGTGAGGCACACTAATAATTCAGTCCTGCCAAAAATTTAAATTTTGCTACATTGATGAAGCAGAATACTTGAGATGAGGAATTGGTAAAATGCTGCTGGTGGTAGACTAATTTGCGACATCCAATTATGCAATGCTCCCATCTTCAAAGCTAGTCCCTGAGCCAAAATCAATCCGATTTAAGGCTTTTAAGGCCTTCCATCTTCTCCAGTGGCTTCTGGTTCACTGAGCAGACGAAACACTCCCATAGTTGACCGGCTTATTGATTACCCAGATTTCTGCTTTTGTACAGTGCCATTGTATTCGTGCAAAGAATGTTTTCATGCAAAGGCCTGTTCTTTGTTTTCAACTCTTAAAATGGAAAACTTTTCAAAGGGCAGAAGAGAAATTAGCAGGTTTTCAGGGTCTTTGCTGAGAGGAGTTAAATTTTCTAGAGAAAATTCTTGAGGTCTCTTCAATGTGTAACGGTCATTTCAATCACCCAGCTTTGAGATACTTTTAGTACAGTGTTATACAATGCTGGCAGATTTGGCAAAACTATTTTTTCCCCAGTGCTGAATGCTAGGTGCATTTTAAAGGCTTATTTATGGGTACGTTTTAGGCAAATTAGTAGAGGCACCATTTGTGAACCAAATGGGGCCTATTTTGAAATGTTGGACCATCAGAAATTACTATAGGGAACGTCCATGCAGTTTTCTGTTTTTTTTATATTTTATTTTAATGACAGTAATATGGGTCATAACTCATAACAATATGCTGCTTTTCCACACAGACCTAATTGCATTTTCCATTAAGACGGTGCACTGTACATTGGCAAACCCCTGCTGTTCCACTAAAACAAACTTCTGGCTTAAATGGTGGTGTTTACTTGTCCCTGAAATAGTTTGGTGATGAGGGCATGTACAAAAGGATAGCAAATAGCAGAAACTGAACTGAAGTCAGACATTTAACCATGCCAGGTATTGCAATAGCCACTGCAGCTGTCCCGCAGGTCTTCAATTATCATTAGAAATGGTTGGCTTTCCTGCAGGAAAACCGTCTGAGCTGGGAGATGGGGTGTGGTGCTTCTGCGCCTCTGGTCGACCAGGGGCTTATTCGTTTGTCGTAAAATCTAGTCAAGGGTTCTATAGGGTTGTATGTTATGAAAAAAATAATATATATTTTTTTCCGACAGCTATAACATTGTGCTGGTTAGCTAGCCAGGCAAATATTTGCACGGACTGCAATTATTGAGCACAAATAATATTAAAACTAAATGAAGATGAGTGTATTCTGCCATTTCGTGTCTTAACTAATAGACAGTTGCTTTTTAAATTTCGTTTGAACCTTAAATCATCATGACGTGAGAAAGGATTGTCGCCTTATTAAATGCATACTCCTTTCTGACGTTCACCAAATTGCTTGTCCGGGCAAAATTTTTTTTTCCATGTCTAGACAGGCCACTTAGGACTAAATTTGACAGCAGGAAACCGCGAATGAGAAACTGGTGCAAGTAAGTAACTCTGCTCAAAAGCTTGTGTGACTGCAGTTGGGGTCCAGCTGCCCGCCGTGACAAACGGAACATATTCATTTGGCTTTTTTTTTTTTTTTAAACTGCATTTTTCTTGCCATCCACATGTATCAGGTTTCATCTCATGCAGCTGACATTTTCTAACACGATATTCTTTGCCTGTCACTCCAGCCCCCCCCCCCCCCCCAAACCACCACCCCCAACCCACACTGTTAGAACCCTGCAGACACACCTGAAGCGCATGGGGGGTGGTGGGGGGGGTGTAGGGATGGGGTAGCCTACTGGGTAAAGTGTGAGTACCACAGCGCTATCCGCTAACCTCAAGCATTAAATATGCAACGATGACCTGTAGGAGGCTTGGAGGCATGCCTCCCCATCGCGCAACGCTTTTTCCATCCGGAGTGAAGGGCTGCGTCCCAATATTCTTCACTCCCCACCTCCTTTCCTCCACTCCCCGACTACCACTCCTCTCCTACCCGGAAATATGCAAAACTGCCTGAACGTTTCGAGTACAAGTATTTGCATGTACAGTATCCAATGTACATGACATTGCGGTTAGCGTCGAGACATTAATTAATATGTAAGCATTAATGCGTAATTAAATCAGCGACATTAGATCAAAACACAAAGATCCGTTTCCGGGGCACGGAGTACAGTAGAGGAGTGGTAGTGGAGGAGGAAAGGTTGCATTTTTCGACTATTGGGACGCACCCATGGACACATGCCTGTAGGATCCCTGCTCTCGCCCCTCGTGGGTTTGTGCGAACAAATCTGTCCCCACTGGACTTCTCTGTAATGGAAACGGTGACATGTTTTTTAGTTTTTTTTGGAGGGGGGGCCGGAGTGTTCTTTACTCACCCCTTTCCCTCAAGCACAGTTCCCTCTCTGGGGGTTCTTTATTATTATTTCAGTTTTAGGAGCCTATATGCTTTCGAGGCAATTTGTGTGCGATGGAGGAGTTTTTAGATATTTAGAGGAGCTTGTGTCAACCTCCTGGCTTTACTATGGCAGGTATAGGGGCATTGCTTGAATTAGCTCCAAAGCAGCTTGCACAGCAATGATAGTGCTTTCTTAAAATAGGCAACAACTTATGTTATGCTTAGACTTATTCCATGTGGGAAATTCATGAAAAAATATATTTCGGCTATGCTTAATGTAACCTACTCACAAATGCCTCCACATCGTCCTAAACCACATTCACATTCAACACAAAAACAAATAAAAGTGGCCTCTTTTTGACATGCCTTTCAATACATGACGTCAGCCACTTTATGAGGAGTTTCTGGATGCCTACACAAACACAAAGACAGCCCTGGCCTCTAGCTGCCCAGTCAACAAATGCAATATTGAAGTATAAGACTAATTATAAGGCGGTTGCCTCCTGCTACCTGGCACCTTTTTTAAAAGTCTTTTCTTGAAGGCTACGATCAACGATCTGCTCCCTGTGATTCCAACTATAGCATAAATGTAAATAAGGATTAAAGTCAGTTAGCTTTTAACTGAGCCAACTGATTTCAAATGTTAAGGATTAACTGGAAAATCGGTGACAATGATAAGAAACACTAAAGAGTTCAGTCAAAAAGGGAAAAAAAAAAGCTTGATGCCCTACCATTAACCATGTGCTACTGTTTGTTGCCATGGAGACGGTTCACATCAACAGTAATTGGCTTGTCGGGTTATATTCAGCGCTAAACTATCTAACTACCATGTTTATTTATAGGAAGACATGTTCCAACATGTTGGAATATTGTGGAGTGAAATGGCTACAGCGGCCGGTTTAACTACAAAAGCAGCAGAGGGGCAGATCCAGTCAATGGGCACGAACACGGAAATGCAAAAACGCTACTTTGGCGGGTTGTGCACAATCTTTTCTAAATTCCAATGGGCTGCATTCAAGACAGCAGCAAAAAAATAAGTAAAATCAATGTTATTTTCCATATTTTCCCCTGCATTCTGCTTGATATGTGCATTATTATTTTTTTAATTAAAATGAATTCTTGCACGTGAAGACTTTCCTTCTGGCAGTGCTTGGGCCCTCTGACGTAAAAGTGCAGTGAAATTAAATGATTTTACATCTGGTGGGCATACAATGCTGCTTAAAGACTGTCAGTGGCCATCTGGAAAATGACCCCCCACCGCCACCTCCTTCATCTTGTCAATAAGCAGTCAAGGTTAAAAAAGTCTGTGAAATTGATGGCTGCCACACGGTTTTTGGCTTGACCTTGCATGGCTGTTCACCCCTATGACAGAGAGACAGCACTGTCCCCTCCCCCCCCACCACAGTATTGTGTGTTGCCATGTCTTTATCCAGTGTTGCTACAACAGACATTAATTAACCTCACACTGCAGTAACACAAAAACACAGAAAAATACAGTAGTACTATGCAACACAAACCAGCCAACAGCAGATGGATGAATGACTGAGACTGAGAAAAGACCCTTCCATTCATGAAAACTGGTGTGTGAAGGCTAGTTAAATTGTAGGGGATTTTCCGCTTTTCAAATAACATGCTTAAATGATTTAAAAAATTCTACAATTGGGATTCTTTAATGGTTGATTAACAGGGACTTTTCTCCAACAAAAATAGGAAAACTGAGGAACATTTTTAGTTATTTACTTTAAAAAAAATTTTTTTTTTGAAATTCCATTTCTGCGAGATCTAGACAAAGAGGGTGTCTGTCCGTCTAAAATTGTATCCGGTGGACTGACAGCGCGCATCTGTCCCCGGTACCAGACCCACTTCGAAACACCTGCAGAACATGCAGCGCCACAGGAAGCGGGGAGGATGGGGTGCGGGTCCAACGCGCAGCGACACGCTGAGGTCACAGTGCAGGCTACAGTGCGCAGGAAATCTCAAGTCTCATTGCCTGATTTAGAAGGAGAATTGTGGCGCTGCAGGCACTCTGCGTGTGAGCGGACTATTTTTAAACTGCTGCCTTTTCCAATCTGGGCTTTTGTATACACACAAAGGAAAAAAGAAACAAAGACAGATAGAGAGGAAGAGAGTGAGAGAGAGAGAAGGCCAAGTTCCCTTTCCCTTCTTCAATAAATGCATCTGCAGTATTTTGATCCTCCTAGAAAAGCTGTTTAGAAATTGACAGCTAGCATATAAATTAACAGCATGCATAAATGGCTCGCATGAAAGTTAGTCCTTTCAACTAACCGCCACGTGCTCCTTATATCTTATCTCTGTCAGATTCAAATCATACATTGGGCCAACTGCCTTCTACTTTCAAAGCAGATGGTAGGGCTCCAAGCCATGTAAAAATCTCCGATTGGGGGGGGGGGGGCGGGCTGTAATATCAATACAGGTCTGTCACATTGTATCAAATTACAAGAACTGTCAAAATATGTATGCCTGGAGCACTGCAGTGATTGTGACCCTGCTCAGATAGGTTCCCCTTTGCAGATGCACAGTACGGTCTGTACTCAAATAATGTGGATGGTTATGGCCAACAGCCTTGTAGGATGGCACATAATTGGTTGCAATGTCGCTCCAAGGAGGAAGGGACTCATTCAGTGGGACTTTCCTTATCTCTTCATGTCAAAAACAAATGCTCTGGTCTGGTTGTTCGGGCCTGCCTGTGCCAGATGCATATTGGGTGCACAAGTCGATTATCAAGCAACCTTCACTGGCCTTCTGTAACTAGAGCTAACGTTACCTGGTCGTTTATTTTAAGTCCTCCCTGGCTGCATTGTTGCTACGGCAATGCAAATGTGAAAAGAGCTTAAGGTTAGCAAATGAATAGGTAGGCTATAGCTTGGCTACATTGCTATGGTAGGTTTGATGTATAGCCTGCAGCACGCCGCCAACGTGCATGATGCATCTATAATTAATTGGACTACTTTTTTACTTGCGAAACTGCAAGTGCTGATTTATTTTTTTATGCATTCGAGCACGTTGGCTGAATACGACCAAGGTCCAAACTGCAGTGTGTTCCGTAGACATTTGTCTGGGGAAACAAGGCCTGAAAACTGTTAACGCAATACAGCGATATTAAATAGTTTAGCTCCCTAACTAGCAGTTAGCAGGCTAGCAAACTAACTGTTAAGAGTGTCGTCTAGCCTACCTACATTGTTATGACAGCGCAGCTGCACGTCAATGTAAATAACTGGCTGCATCCGACAGAACACAGTACGCTTTAACCTTAGATTTTAGTCAGCGCTGAGCCAGGTTTCATTTAAGCAGAAAACGTTATTGTGTTCATATGATATAGCCTACTTTAAACACTGTGAAACACTGCACCAAAGAAATATTCTTGAGCAAATAATGCTAGCTGACTGTCAGCGAAAAAGAACACGTGTAAAAATATATAGTAGGCAGATATTTTGCCAGCTAACAAACTAGCCATCTCAGAATACACTTTTCGAGCAGATGCACTAGCTTGATAATGTATCTTACTACGATTTACAACTTGCTAACGTTAGCAATCTCTTACTGATGATAAGATAAGGTGGCTAGCAGTCTGGACACATTCCACAACTTCGCTGGTCGAGGACGCAACACATCGCCTGTGTGTACCCGACTGTTTTGGCTTACCTAGGGTTAACCAGCTCGCACGACGATACTCCCAAGTCCTGCATACATCTAGCTAGCTTGCTGTATACGATAAACACCTAGCAAGTTGGAGTTTACGGTAACCTAATCCACATATAACGCCATAACCTGGCTTTAACCTACCCATATCTAACGATTTTGGTAGTGTTTAGTTGTAACATTCTGTGCCCATTAGCCAGTATAACTGGCTGCTACAGTAAGTTGCCCCATCCATTTATTACAAGATGGAATACTGAACAGTATGACATACAGAAAACAGTGAGGGTTTATGCATGCCAACTCGCTCAACATGCAAAGATCTTGCATTGCATGTAACAGTTAACTAACAGTAACGTTAGCAATCTGAAACCTCCAGATAGATCTAGGTTACTAACGTTAGTTGGATACTTATAAGGAACTTACCTTGACTGGGGACAGGATAGCTTGTGAAATGTGATTTGTTTATGTTAGCGAGCTAGCGAGAGCTTGCCAGCAACCTCAACAACATCCAAGGAGACTTGTATTTATTCGCAGACGATCTTATATCACAACAAATCAACAAAGGTGTCGATCCGCTCTTTCTTTTGAACTTATTTTAGTTTTTTGACCTAACCACTTAAAACATATGCGCGAGCCCCACACAGACTGAAGACGAAAAAAAAAATTCTGTCATATTTTCGAATCAAAATGGCGGACACTGTCACGGGAGCGCGCACTTACCATTCTGACTGAAATGCCCATATATTAGGCTACTTATTGATTCGACCCTTATTTAATTTTGTTTTTGTATATTGTATATACCTTCTGTTATGTCATTTGCAACAGTTTATTTCGAATGTCAAATGTCTCATCCCGTAAAAATCTAAATTAAGTTTAGGATTTAAAATATATTCATAAATATATTCATAAAATATATTTTCAGTTTATACATAATGTGACATGGATATCTTGGATTCATTTTATAGACGTAACTGCATTTTAATAACATTTTACCCCCTTTGCCAGTGCAATAGTAATAATAGAAGCTACTTAGTAATATAGAAAACAAGGATGACAGTAATCTAATAATGATTATACAATAAACAACTTTATAAATTCCAGCAACATACGTATATTGCCTTTCTGGGTTTTCCCCAAATATAATCTCTGCTGTTCTGAGTGCCCAAAAATCCTATAAACTTTGTACAGATTGTATATTATATAACCCATACACATCTACAATGAATCATAAAGGGTTGCTTGGGTTATATATATATACTAATATATTCTAATATTCTGGGTTATCCCCAAGTTTAAATATCCTACCAGTTACCTAGGCTTGGACAAAAGGGCACATGAAAAAGTTGCTGCCAAATTTTTTATTTTTGCCACTTACCACCTTAATACATTTGATATATAATTATTATCTTATATATCAAATGTGTACTTTGTTGTGCAAAATAAAAAAAATGGCTTCTGGCTGTAACGGATGACATGACAGCTGTAATGTTTTTACATGTAACTCTGCTTTTTTCTCGCTAGAGGGCGCCACTATACTTCTTCGTCACCTCCCTGGTCATTTGCTTGCCACTGCACAAACATTAGACTGTTTGACCACACCAAATCCAGAGTATAAGGGGACCGAGAATTTAACCAAACTAACGCAACACTACATCTCCAATTTGGCAGCAAGGAGTAGGTGGACAACCTTCATTAATTAAATGTCAAATAAAGGTGCGTAGGCATTTGCTTAACAGATGATGGTATTAGGTATTACGTATTATTGGTAAATTTTTTTGGTGGATAGCTTCCTGGATCAATTTAAAGTGCCATCAAATATTTTGTGAAACGTTTACAAAGAGTACTTCTTTGTATCAATGTTGGGTACAGCTACCCATCCCAACCTTCATGCAATGGGAATGTGCAACTGCCAGGCTGCACAATACGATGCTGTTTAGCCAACTGTGAATTCATTTGAAGTCTAACTGCCATTCATGGATTCGTGTGTGCTTTTACTTATGGTTACCAGTCATTTACAGTTTGTGTCACCCCCTCCCCTCCCCTCCCCAGTGTCAAATTCAAGGGAGGACTTAAGTAATCCTTGCCTTAAGGGGTACCTCCTTTTATTTCTATCTTTTTATTCAATTTCTATCCCTTATTTCAGCTTTTCTCCCAATTTGTTGTCACAAATCATATTTGCGGACCTGTGACTTTACTCTTTTTAGAAGAGTGCAGATTGGCATGCTTGTCCTCTAAAATGTGTGCTGTTCACTGTGCAGCTGCCGAAGGCCACAAGAGGGCGCTGGTTAGACAAGGACAGGCACAGACATATGAAACCCTCCTTCTTGGGTCAAATCTATGGGTGGATTCACAGAACTATATAAGTTTCTTATATAGTTCTGTGGGTGGATTCCCATCGCTTATTGTATCCGTCCTCTTTTCCTCTGTCCTTGCCTGACCTGAAAATCGATCGAGGTTCGCCATCTTTAAGGACATTCAAAACCGCTAAATGCTCCTCGGACGAGCGAGGAGTGGGGAACGAGGAGGCTCTCAGAGGGCGCTTCAGTGAGGAAACACAAGTGTAACCTTTTCTCGGAATGTGTGACATGTATAAATTATCCACCACTCTTCACATCTGCCACTTCGCGGGTACACCCAGGCACAAATGCAATTTTACCGTTCCTTTCCATTTATTATAAAGGGCCTACAATGTGTGCAGCATTTATGCATAAATGTTCATAAACATCTGCAGGTTGTTATTCATGGATTAACGTTTTGGATCTGACTTTCCTATAATATCAAAGGTTTTATGAAGCATGAATAACAGTGTTCAAAGTAGTAACCCTTTATAAACCAGTTATAAGCAAATGTGTTACATGGCAGCAGGGTAAAGAAGAATATTTTCACATACATTAACTTTAGGACTCAGTGTGCTATATCAAAAAGTGCTGCGGGGTAATATATTATAGGTTATTGATATGCTGCTCATGAAGGACCTATGGAACATTTTGTGAACAACCTTTGTGAACATTTTAAATTATGTGATGGTGTTATATTTTAGTCTTGCATAACAGATAAATGACCTAACTATTATCACACTAGTAATGCAGTGAAGTAGCCTATTGTGAAGTCTACAAATGTATAATGAACAAAACATGACTGTCTGATTAATTATCAAACATCTCCAGCTCCCTGTCATGTCTGTTGCTGTTGCCTGGTTACTGTGATATAAACTTTCACTGTTTCAAATTGTTGCTGATCATTCTCTGTGCTGTTTACTGATACTTGACTACCCCCACTAAATGTGGTTTACCAAAGCAGGTAAAGAATGTACCAAAAAAAAAGGATATGATCCCTTCTGAGTTGACCAAGTGATGTCGTAAAGGTGCATTGAGGAACCTCTAGCGGACATTGAGGAAATCTTCTTCCAACAATGTAGTACAGTGGTTCTCAGCCTCGGTCTTGGGGGCCCCCTGTGTATGCTGGTATTTGTTCCAACCACAATTGCGATCCCAGAATTTTAACAAGCTGTTAATTTTTCTTAATTAGGTGTTTTTCATGTTTGGAGGGATTATTTACCCTCTTAAGCCACATTATGTTAGCAATAGCTACACATAAAAGTCCAATATTCACATTGTGCTATATTGCAAATAATTACTAAAAGAGAGGTAAAAAAAAAACTTTGAACTGATCAAATTAAAGACTGAGGTGAATCAATAGGCTCATTATTGGTGAAATTGTGGACACATGGCTACTAAAACTAACCATCCATCCATCCATTATCCATTAACCCGCTTATTCCTGGTCAGGGTCACAGGGGGTGCTGGAGCCTATCCCAGCATGCATCGGGCGAGAGGCAGGAATACACCCTGGACAGGCCGCCAATCCATCACAGGGCACACACACCATTCACTCACACACTCATACCTATGGGCAATTTTGAGTCTCCAATTAACCTAACATGTCTTTGGACTGTGGGAGGAAACCGGAGTACCCGGAGGAAACCCACGCGGACACGGGGAGAACATGCAGACTCCACACAGAAAGGCCCTCGGCCGGGATTCGAACTCGGTACCTTTTTGCTGTGAGGCAACAGTGCTGACTTAATACGTTGAAGGAAAAAATTATGAAGAAACTTAAACAGTGTATTCTGTGTACCTAATTAGGAGCCTACTGGTTCACTTAAGTCTTTAATTTGATCAGATTGTTACCTCTTTTATATAATTATTTACAATATAGCCCAATAAGCACAATGGGAATATGAGGTGTATGTATGATTGTATTCTTCATGGCATGCATAGCTATTTCTGTCATAATGTGGCTTAAGAGGGTAAATAATCCCTCTAAACATGAAAAGCAACTAATTAAGAAAAATTAACAGCTTGTTAAAATTTTGGACTTGGCAATTGCGGTTGGAACGAAAACCAGCATACACAGGGGGGGCCCCCAGGACCGAGTCTGAGAACCACTGATGTAGTCGTCTGATTCCTGGTATCTTTGTCTGTTATTCACCATGTTGACTTCTTCACTGTATAGTTGCCATTTAGTGTTCTCCTCTTTATGTCGTTTAGATAAGCCATGATGTTTTTATGTCTTGCAGTAAAACATGTAAAGTGCTTGTAGGCTTATCTCAGCGCTGTTCACTTTGTACGGGACAGCCCATTGACGGCCTGGTATTTTGGCACCCGACATCAATCAGTCAAATGTTTTTATTTTATATCTGGCTTATCTAATGGCCGTCCCTGGACCTCGTAAACATCATGATGTAATGTGTCTCTGCTCTCTTTTCTTACAGCTATGTTTTTAGAGGGCGCTTAATCGCTTATAAAAACCACGGAACACAAATCACCGGCATGACCCTCCAGCTACAAGAGAAGGTAGTCCTTCAAGAAGCAATAATAAGTGAGTATAATAAACAGTGAGTCTTGTCTAATACAACATTAAACATGTTACCTGTCACCTTCGTGCAATAAACAGTAATTCTGTGCTTCCAAAATGTAATGCATTACTCTATTCTGTCATGATTACTGGAAAAAACACAAAATCGCAAGCATTTTAAGTTTTTCTAATATGAATGAGTGAATATCAATCAAAGTGGCAAGTGGCATATGGGATGTACCATACTCTGCCAAAAGGTATTTAAAATATAGCAGGCAGAGGAAATTTTTATACTCCAATTTTGCAATGCAATACGCTGTACCATTCGGAGTCGACAGAGTATTTTAAAGGGGTTTTGGCCATGAGCCGTATTTTTTGGGGTTTGCTGGATGTGTAGAAAAAGTGCCGCTACATTTTCCTGACGGCACTTGTTTGAGTTACTCGCACTCTTTGGTTTGTGGGGGCAGCGTTCGCCTTGAGCCCGTTCCAGATTAGAGAAGGTCTGCGTCTGTGTTTGCGGGCCTCTCGGTTGGTGGGGAACACCGCGGGCCGCCAACTCCCATTGGCAAGCAGCCTCTCATTTTCTGTTCTGTTCAGGCCTGGGGGTCCTGCCAGTGCGCCACCCCCCCCCCCCCCCCCCCCCCAGAGAGCCCCCTCAGCAGCAGCCAGAGGCCCCCAGTACCTTGGCCCGTCTCCAGAGGCAGGTGGAGACGCTGTCCTGGCTCCATAATCACCAGCCTCCACCCTCCCTCACACTGGAACTGGCACCAGAACGTCAGCCTGCACAGACCCCTGCTGCTGCCTGCCCAGCGTAGGCACCTCTGCACAGAGCCTCAGCAGGTCAACAGGTTCACCCCCCCCACCCCCCTTATCACAGCCCCCTACAGCTCCACTGTTACCCTCCCCCAACCTACAATTCCACCATCACGTACACAGTAAAATGTCCAATTAAATTCTAACGGAGTTTATATGAGTCGAATAGGGACCACATGTACACTGTAAGAGTTAATTTAACACTGAACATTTTTGTGGGTGGGGTGGGTGTCGCGTGAGACGGTCGCTGACTTTGCATTGATCCTTACGAGCACAGTTGGTGCTGGCATACAGCCAATCAGCTATGGGCCTATGATGCACTGAAAATAACTGTTTAAATCATAAATAATCATTACAAAAAGAACAGAATTCCCAAACAGTTCACTGCAGCTGCTCACATTATTGTGATGAAGAAGAAAAAAATTGTTGCGGGTGTGGTCTTTGATAAATTTGTCTGTGGAACAATCTTGTTTAGTCTGAGTTTGTACTTGTTCTGTGTTTTGCCTTGAAAAATGATAGTGGACATGAACGGTTGGCCAGGATCAAGGAAGATATCAGTGGGTCTTCTAGTGATCAAAATGCTCTTTCCTCACTTGTCGAACGAGGAAAAATGTTTATTTTAAAGTGCTGTAAGAATGCGTTACGTCATACTGATGGGAAAGAGCTGTTGAAAGAGAAAACTAAATTGTAAATAGCAGCTTTCATTAGAATTTGTTCCGTGTTTTTTTATCTTTTTCTTAGCTTCGGGTCTTATCTTCATTATATAAGCAGTACAGAGTGAAGTAACAGTGCATGTAGTGTATGCGTAAACTCTAGCTGTGTCATTAAAAATCATTTAATTGAATACTTTAAGCACCATCACGTCCTGTTGAGGCCTTTTCCTTTCTCAGAAGTGTGAGAGGCTGACGGATGCATTAAAAAAACCTTCCATCAAATATGGTGGTTGATTGCTGATGCTTTGGGGCTCTTGTTAAGATCATTGGCATAAAATTAATTCTGTCAAGTACCAGGACATTTTATCCAAAAAACCTGGTTGCCTCTGCCAAGGAAGCTGAGACTTCCAACAAGGCAATGATCCCAGACAATGATCCTCAAAATCAACATGGAAAATTATTTTTTTTTGCAATGGTCATCTCAGGCTCTGGACCTTAAAGCCTGTCAAAAACCTGTGGTCTCTGAATTGAAGATGGCAAATCCGTAAGTGCCAGTTTGGTCAGTATTTCTGCGGAATTCAGATTCATGTGGGACAAAGGGGGAAAGTGAGTGTCCCTTTATGGGTTCAGAGAGGTGGTCGAATTTCGGGACCTTTGCAGAGTCCTTCAGTGTTCCTTGCTGTGGCCTAGCGACCCACTCTGGGTGAAGCAGACATAAGGGGGATGTGCCCAGCTGGGCTTCAAGGGAGCAAAGTGCCCTTTCGAAGATTAGTGCAATTTAGAGATGACCTCTGCTGCTGTAATTTCCTTTCCGTAAAGAGCGTTCCCTGCTCCGGTTCTGCTGTTTCTCGTTAAAACCTTTATGGGGGGTAGGCAGAATGGGGAAAAGAAATCTGTGTGTGTTTTTTTTGTTTTTTTTTTGGAAGGGGCGTGGGGGGGGGACGGGGGGGGGGGAGGTGGTGAGGGCAAAAACATTTACGTCTCCTCAGATCTCTCTGGTACTTTGGTTAAGCAGGATTTGGCCTGTTTTTCATTATGCTGCATCTGTCTGAAAGAGAAAAAAAATCTTCTTGGCCATATAGGGTAAACTCTGTTACTACATCCAGGTTCACTTTAAGGATAAGGTACGATGATGCGGTAAACTCTGTTACTACACCCAGGTTCACTTTAAGGATAAGGTACGATGATGTGGTAAAGTCTTTCCTTTATTGTTTATCAAAAACTAAGATAACACTTTACTTTCTTCACATACATCAATATTTGACCTCAAAGAAAACCATTAATTTGAAGATCATATCTGGTTGGTTGCTTCTTGAACTTTGTTTTATTACAGTTATTTCGTTTGGCACTTTAAAGGAGACTTGGGTCACAATTGAATTTACATATACCTTCATGTTTGTTTTGTACCTCAGGGTGAAGTGTTACTGAGCTTCTAAAACTGGATGAAGTTTCCCCCACATTCTCAGCTAGTACTATTTTGTATTATTTTTGTGAAAAGTTGAAAGCAACCTACTGAAATGGATCACTGCTTTTAGTTTGAAGAATGTAACTTGTAAGTAAAAAGAATTGGTAGATTTTTTTTTGTGAATGTTTTTTTTATGCTTGTTTTATTTCTGTTATGCCCACACAAGCCTGCAGTATGTTGACTTGTTAGTGCACCTCCACGTAATATACTATGATATGTCCATGCATACAGTAATTTAAATTTAAAACAAACCTAAGCTGAGTTGTGGAAAGTTTCTGTAGTGCATCTATCTTTGTGGGGGGCACTCTTGGTAATGGCTATATCAAAATCAAGATACAGTCACCTATTTGGCCGAAAACTACACTTGCCTTGATTTAAAAATGTATTTACATTATGTATAGGTTCATATATCTACCTATCTTTATTTTTTCTTATCTATATTGTGCATATCCGAGAAGGTGGAATTGTAGGAAAAAGACGTTGAAAGCCAAATTTATCTGGTTGCCAGGTGACCAATTTGGAGGGGATAAAGCAGCTGCTGTGAGCTAAATTAGCACGGTTGGAAACAAAAGTAATCTGAGTGTAATGGGTGATTCCAAGAGCAATACTGTGTTGTATTCGTATGGGTGGCCAGTTGTTTAGAAGTATGTGTGCAGAGATGGGCCGGTCTGTATAGGGCATGTGTCTCAGTCTCTCAGATTAGGAGATGGTTTGTTCCTGGCACTGTCGCTGTGGGTGCGTCCCAATACTAGAAACATGCACCCTCCTTTCCTCCACTACCACCTCCTTTCCTCCATGTCGGATCTCTGTGTTTTAAGCGAATGTTGCTGATTACATCTTAAGTACGTATTAATTGGTTACATATTAACCGATGCAACCCGCAATGTCTGGTACATTGCATACTGTACATGCAAATAATTATACTCGAAACGTTGAGGCAGTTTTGCATACTTCCGGTAGGAGAGGAGTGGTAGCGGGGGAGTGGAGGAAAGGAGGTGGGGAGTGAAGAGTATTGGGACGCACCACTTGACACAATTGGCAGACCCGGAAGTTTCAGAAAGTCTTTAATTTTTCACATTGTTTGTGTGTGCGTGCATGTGGGTGTGTTTGTGATGTATTGAGAGAGAGAGAGAGAGAGAGAGAGAGAGAGAGCGAGAGAGAGAGAGAGATTTGAATAGCTACTTACTTATACTGTATGTAGGGGTTCTTTAACAGAAATGTTTAGTCAAAATGTAAAGCAAAGGATGATATACAATTTTCTCCTGGTCAACGTAAAAAAACGTATTTACAAAAGGATGTCAAAACGCACGTTCATATTTTAACTCTAAAAATACTGCTAGTGTTTAAAATATTAAATTTGGCAGTTTTGAGACGATTAAGAAAAAAAAAACGACAAAATGACTCTCTAAATGACACGCCGTAATTTCCCATTCACCAGGTGTAAGCGATCATCCTGAAGTACGAACCTCTGTCCATTCCAGCTAGCCTACGCCTTATCCTCTCTACTGGGGACTGGCGTTCTGCAAACTATGAAATATGAATAACTTATTAATATGCGATCCTTAGAAATAAACCACTTGTAGAAGAAACCGTCCTAGTCTGGGAGGAGAGCACGTCAAATAAATTAAAACGGATTATTGCATAAGCATGTGTCATGAAAAGATAATAAATCTTGGGGAAGAACTTGCTCCTCTTGTAGGCCATCACAATGGTAGGCCTAGTGTTTTTTTTATTATTATTATATTTTTCTCGGTGTCATGCCAAACGGTCTTCTCCCAAATCCAGCTGTTTTCGTTTCTTTTCTGCAACAGCATCAAATTACCCTTCACACTACACCTCCTTTAGCGCTCTTGTCGTCATATACGGTAACTCTAAGCAGCTTGTGCTTCTAGGAAAAGTTCCAGAAGCTGTGTCTCGTGCATTGGAATGTTCCTTGTGCTACCATATACGGTTATGCAGAACAATAACGCGCCAGTGTAGCCTGATCAAATGAACGTATCTTGCATGGCAATCCTCATCTTCATAAAGGATGACACTTGACTGTCAAATAGGCTATATGTGGAACTTCACGAAATGTGGCATGTGATGGCATAACCCATATGGAATTGTCTTTTACCATTATATCAAAATATCTCCAGCCCCGACATTCCCTGAAGATGTTTATGTAACCACACAACTGCACCAGATGTGCGTTAAGAAACTGCGCTTTTAATTGACAACTTTAAGCAATTTTTGAGCACTTTAAACTTATTTCCAGTCCAAAAATAGTTAAACGTTGAACATATCAATATTATGTTCTCGTGTTGAGTTTTCTGCATAGGTTACACATTAATTTATCTACATTATAGGCCTATATTGACTTAGCCCACTTGTAGACTGACGCTTTGGCGTATAGCCTATACGTTTATTGATATTCACTTGGGTTTTGAATTTTATACACGTGTATGAAATGTGAATAGCCTACGCATTACTTCTTGGCAAGAGCTTTCGAAACATTGGTTAACTGGAAATGACTTTCAGTTGTGTATATTTCGTTTAAAACACCAGTCTGAAATGTGATGGTTCATTGAGCTGAGAGCCACCACTCCTGCTGCGCACTTGCGCGTGCCCCCGCCCGCCTGTCCTTTGCCAAGACAGAATCAGTCTATGAGACGGTCGCGTTGTTTCAGCCCGATCACACGCTCCTATCCTAACTAGTGTCCCGTTCTCTTATAGTTTCTCCGTGAGAGACAGACCGCTCCCGTTAATTGAAACATCAGCAAAACTGGATACAAGTGAAAGAGAAGCTTCTTTCGTTAAATGAAAGGCTTTTTTTTCGGGACAATCATTTACCTGTTTTACAATGGGACTCTCGATAGTCATCATTTTTTCTTTATACAGCGTTCTCAGTGGACAACGTAAGTAGCTAGCGACGTAGAATGTATGCTGCGAAATGATTTCAAATTATATGAGCATGATTTCATTACATAACATATATATGCCTTGAAATTAAAAATTGAAAGATTGTTTTCCTCACAAAAGTGACAAATTGACATTCAGCAGGTAGTTCATAGGCATGCGTTAGTCCAGGGGTGGTAGCCTACTTGCATCCTTTAATTAAAACAAAAAAAACCTGGATAGTTGGCTGCCTGATTGACTGATAATAAGTAATTTATAATCCAAATGAGATTCGCAGTCATTTATTTTTGGGATGATCAAAACAATGCAATTATGAACTGATAATGATCTTTAAACATGCAGTGTAAAATTCAGCGATGTATTGTAACAGTTAGGAAAATAGGCTTGTAGTTCAAAGGTTGTGGGTTCAGTTACCAGCTGGGCCATTGCATTTGTACCTTTGAGCAAAATCCGGAATTGCTTCAATCAATATACACAATATGCAGCTGGATTCTTTGCAACAAAAAAAAAGTGTCATCTGGGTTCAGTCCCGGTTCTAGTTTTTTATTTTGTACTTTTTTATTCAGAACGCAGTGTGTGTGATACAGTTTACAGGCTTTTGTCATCCTTTGTATGCTGCAGTATATTCTCTTCTTAATGATGAAGTAACTGCATAGGCCTGCATTGCTTAAGTGTTTTTTTATTTTTTAAACTCATGGTGGGTGGGGTGGGGGTGGCCATGCAGATCCTGTGTGTGTGTGTGTGTGTGTGTGCACGCCCTATGTAGAAATAAAGTTGTCAATCTCTGCACACCCATGTGACCCAGTTTAGCCCATAATATGTTCAATATGGCTTCTCTTGCTTTTACTAAAGGCATCGAGCTTGATTGTGCAGTGATAGCCACATGGACAAAGCCACTCTGGTGTGTAGCCAATGCTGGTTGCAGTGTACATGTGTGTAGCTACTAAGAGGCTTAGAGGTTTGGTCAGATGATGATGGGCCGTGTGCTCAGTGCTCAGTCGGTAACGGTACGCTGTGACCCCCCCCCCCCCCCACACGCTCTCCGGCACGGTGAAACAGCAAAATGCCGGCCGGCAGGAGGGTCCGATTTATCTCCAGTGCAGTGTCGCGCATGTCATAGGAGTTGGGTGTCACGGTTCATGGGTCGCCTGCCCACACCTGGTGCCGTTTACGCCGTCATGGTAAGGAGGGACAGAGGTTTCAGGTCACGGGCACGGAACTCAGGCCAAAGTGTCAGAGGTCAGTCCGTCCATCCTTGGGGAGGGAGGGGGCATTGACTTGCATTAGACACGGGTAGGAACTGATGGAGCCACTCCGAGGGCACTGACCCCACCCCCCCACACACACACACAGAGACTGGACTGATGTTTTTACACCATCTCCTTTTATGACAAGCTTGCACGACTGTCCTAAGCCCTTAACAAGGCAACTATGATTGCTCTCAAAGCACATCGAGTGCCTCTGGCGCCACTCAATGAAACTGAAATAATACCACATAAACATCTGTCAGCTGGGAGCCAGAGAAAAGGCGCTGAACTCCGATCAGACTCGCCCGCCTCGGTCATCTGCCAGCACTGCTGCCAGCCGTTTGCGTTAAGAGGCGTCCTGCGTCGAGTAATCTGCTTTAATTCATTTTTTTGATACTGCCGTCAGAGATTCTGCCAGGTAAATGTAACGGTGTCATTCCCACAATGCAGTTTGTTAGAAAATATGAGGAGTATGCTTGTTTTGTCTCCAGGGTGTGTCGTTTTCCCCTGCCAAAAATGACGTGAGCAAATGTGTTTCAGGTCTGGGCCAAATAGAACTTGGATAGAAAATGTGCTTAAAGGGTATTATATTGTACTAGTACAATGACAGTGATTTTACTGCCATGCAGAGAATGAATTCTCCAATAGCTGGGTCACATGACCACCAGCCCCCCTCCCCCTCCAAATGTCACCTGAGAAATCCTGTCTTGTCTGTATAATTTCTTTTTTTTTTTTCCGGAGAGAAACTTCTAGAGTTGTTTTTTTTTTTTTTGTGCATCGGGGCTGGTCCGGACTCCTGGCCAGCTGAATTTCAGAGGTTTGTGTGATTTTTTTTTCTTCAATAGAAGACCTTTTGGTTCCAGGGTGTTTTTGGCAGTAAGATGTCCGAGATAATGGCCTTGGAGAAAAAATGTTCCAAAACATCAAGGCTGCCAACAGAAAAGGACCAGGGCAGGATAATGTCTGCACTGCAAGGATCTGCTTCAATCAATATACACAATATGCAGCTGTATAAATTGATTCTTTGCAAAAAAAAAAGTGTCACCTGGGTTCCATCCCGGTTCTAGTTTTTTTTAAAATTCTTTATTTTTTATTAACGCCATAGCATGGCGTTAGTGTAGCATCGATATTTATTATAGCTAGTTTTTTTTATTTATTCACCGTCAGCCCATCTCTGTGGTTTCATTGCATTGTTCTCCTGTCTAAAAAATAGAAACCATAACAAAATGGCACAGATTTCACTTAAAAGCTTGTAAAGTAGCTTATTTAAATGTGATATCGGTCCGTCTGTTGACAGTGTGTCACCGTCTGGTGATGAGACATCAAGTGTTGCCAGCCGGTCAGCCAAGTAATTGTTGGATTTATTGGTTCAATATCAGCCGAGATGATCCTGGACTGGCACTTGATGAGCCCTGCATGATCTCAGGGATGAAGACAAATTTGGTAGATTACGCTGGCCTCAGGACAAACCCGGTCCATGCAGTATGGTCTGGCAGTGGCAGATGATGGTGAGCAGCCATTTTGGCGTTCATGTGACTGTAATTAATACAAAGCAACCAAGAGCTCTCCGTAGATTTGGTAATGTTCCAGAGATAGATCAACAGTGAACCAACAAAAAATAAAAAATAATAAAATGATGGTCGGGTAATGGCTGGAGATCTTAAGAACAGTATTATTGATGTATTACATTTGTATAACACCTTTCATTTCCTGAAACCACTTTATGGAGCTTTATGCTGACGGGGATACACGGCAGCCATTTTGTGCCAAAACGCTCACTGCACATCAGGTGACGTCTAGAGGGAGGGAATTAGGCTAAGTCATTTAAATTGGGGGATGATTATGTTTTTTGTTGGGAGAGCCAGGTTGGGAATTTTGGCAGGACACTGGGGAATTCCATACTCATTCCGATCAGTACCATGGGATCTTTGACCACGCTGAGTCAGGACCTTTGTTATTGGCTGCTTATGGAGCACAATGTCTCTATCAGTGTATTGGGGCATTGGTTTTATTTGGAAGTTTGGTGGAAGACTGGTCCACCAACACTACGGTCAGTGAGTAGTTAGCAGCACCCTTCCATACTATTCAGTATGCTTGTCACGTACACTGGATAAGAAAGTTGTTAAGTAGGTGAAATCCTCTCTAAATGTTGTGTATTCAAAATCCCTGGATGATATAGTACTTACTTCCGGGGTTTCTCTGAATATATTCGGGAGCAGACTTTTCAGCAAGTAAGCAAAGGTTTTGGTTCCATAATTAAGTCGTTTTAAAAATGACGTTTTCCTTCAACAACAACAAAAACGACACCTGAACAAGGGCTGGACTTCTGCAGTATGTTTGGGAAATGGAATGGGTGATTTTTTTGGCATACTGCATGTGACGTACTAAACCGTAAACAGGACACAGCCTGCTAGTACACAGTACACAGGACAGTGGACACAGCCTTAGTTTCCCCAGAGGTCTCATATCCAAGTGATAACCAATACCACACCTGCTTAGCTTTATCCATTTGGCAGGAAAAGGGAATGTGATGGATTAATATACTGAAAAAAATGCAAGTAGCCAGGAACAATGACAGGAGATTATAATAATACATGTGCACAATTTGTTGAACTAGGACACCATCTGTCCCCCTGATTGATCTCTCTGCTCGCGGTAAGCTGCAAATACTTCACAACCACATCACTTTCAGTTGTTTTGAATTTTAAATCAAACTGGCTAAAATGTTTGACATTAAAGTCTTGAGTATATGATACATTTTTGGCAAAAACATTTTTTTGTGAGTCATAATTCAATTTACCGTAAAGAAATGAAAGACCAACCCCCCCCCCCACCCCCCCAAATGTCTTGATGAACAAAACAAACTGTGCTGCATTATAACTTGTAATGGCTCATGTTTCCCCCTTGTTTCTGTGCTCAACATGAATTACTCAACGTGACTCCATTGAGCTAGACGCAAGTTTATTCCATAAAATATGTTTTTGTCTTTGCAAGAACAACAGAATGGTCAGTCGTATTCAATGTGGCAAGATCCTTTCAACAAAGAGGAGTGACAGGCATTGTGTACTCGGACCGAGGGAACCAGCCAATAGCCCACCACAAAGACCATTCTTTCAGTTAGATCCTTTCAAATGTGTGATTTGAATAGCCCTGGATGCCCTAGAGGTAGTAAATCTGACTGCTTCCTTCTCCTGGATTCTTTATTACCTTCTAGGAAAATGAAATTATTATTGCTGCATTTGAGGAAAATTGTGTTTTCAATCACTCACGCATTCTGCTCTTTTGTTTAGTTTGTTTAATTTAAATTTATTCATGAACAAAGTAAACGTAAAATCAATAACTGCTCAATGCTACTGTTTTTATACCACATATATAAACTGTTACTTAATTGATCCACAATGTTTTTAACAGAAGTCATTCCTAAAAAAAGAATCCTAAAAATTCCTAAAAATAATCATTGTGGCACTGGGGTGGCGTTGCAGTAAAAGCACCGACTTTGAGGTGATGCAGTTGCGCACCAAGGATCAGTGGTCCGCACCTGGGTCATGCCAGATCCGAGTATGGCCAGTGCCTTGGGGGAGCGGCAAATTGGGCGGCTGCTCCCGGGGTTGGGGGAGGGGCTCAGCGGGGGAGAATGGTCGTGCACATAATGGCTCAGTTCTGTGCTGGAATCACGGTCAGGGGCTCTAGGAGTCATGCCCTGAAGTCACGGCCTCCTTCCTACTGCCAGCCGATGGGGTTGCGTACCTGCAAATTCTCATGAGGTTGCTACATGGGGAATTGAATCATTCTAGGGTACAATTGGCTAACAAATTGGGAGAAAACGGGGAAAAATCAGAAAAAATTTTAATATGAAAAAAAAACAGTGATTGTATGAAGTCAATAAAGTTCTCCAGACTATGGGGCACTCCCTAATTTGCTGCACTGTTGGTGTTCCTGAGATCTCCTGCAGTGCTGTATTTTCAAGCCAGTGCAAATCATGCACACACACACGCACACGCACACGCACACGCACACACACACACAGACAAACACACATACGCAGACACACACACACAGACCCGCATGCACATTACGGGAATGCTGCCTCGATCGTGCCTAAAGCAATATGGCAGAGGAATAATCTTGTGGAGAACTGATTGTCATGGTGTGTGTGTGCAGGACACAGATGCTTCTTTGGCTTCCTTTCTCTGGTAAGACTAATGTGTGAGATGTGTGTGTGTGTGTGTGTGTGTGTGTGTGTATGTGTGTGTGTGTGTGTGTGTGTGTGTGTGTGTGTGTTTCGGCAGCCATAGAGATTTCCGTGGAGGAGTGCTGTAAGGATGGGCGTGAGCGGGGATTGCAGAAGCATGACTGTGCGTCCATCCCTCTCATCTCAGAGTCCGCCACCTGCAGGTGAGTAATGGGTCCCAGTATATCAAACCCTATATATATCAAACCTCTCTCTAATATACAATAACAACAGTGTGTACTAAACAGTATATCAAACCCTATATATATCAAACCTCTCTCTAATATACAATAACAACAGTGTGTACTAAACAGTATATCAAACCCTATATAACAAGTTATATATCAAACCTCTCTCTAATATACAATAACAACGGTGTGTACTAAACAGTATATCAAACCCTATATATATCAAACCTCTCTCTAATATACAATAACAACAGTGTGTACTAAACAGTATATCAAACCCTATATAACAAGTTATATATCAAACCTCTCTCTAATATACAATAACAACGGTGTGTACTAAACAGTATATCAAACCCTATATATATCAAACCTCTCTCTAATATACAATAACTACGGCGTGTACTTAACAGTATATCAAACCCTATATATATATATATATATATACAGTGCCCTCCAGAATTATTGGCGCCCCTGGTAAAGATGAGTAAAAAGGGTTATAAAAAATTCAGTTTGATTAATTAGCTTAATCTCACACTGAAAAAATTAGAAAAATCCAAAAATTCCTCATCAAGAAATAATACTTTTTTAAAACAAAACTATGTGTGCCACGTGGCACAAAAAAACAATTATTGTCACCCCTGCATTTAATACTTTGTACAACCTCCCTTTGAGCCATCAACAACCTGGCCCCTCCCCCTACCTCTCTGACCTCCTCCAACACCACACCCCTACCCGTCACCTCAGGTCCGCTGATGCTAACTTACTCCAAACCATCAGGACAAAGCACTGGACCTGGGGTGACAGGGCCTTCACTGCTGTTGCCCCCCTCCCTCTGGAATTCTCTCCCCAGTCACATCCGAAAGGCAGACACTCTGCCATCCTTTAAAAAAGCCCTCAAAACCCATCTTTTCACCCTTGCTTTTAATAACTAACCTTTTACCCCCTCCCTTATATTTCCCTTTTTTCTTTACTTCTCTATTTTTAAAATCTTTTATATCGATCCAATAAACTTTGTTTTATCCTGTGTGTACTTAATGTAAAACAACTTTGAGTACCTTGAAAAGCACTATATAAATATAATGTATTATTATTATTATTATTATTATTATTTAAAACAGCACTGAGTCTTCTCCCGTAACATCTAATAAGGTTGGAGAATACAGCGCAAGGAATCTGAGACCATTCCTCTTTACAGAATCTCTCCAGATCATCCAGAGTCCTAGGTCCACTCTTGTGCACTCTCCTCTTCAGCTCAGCCCACAGGTTTTCAATGGGGTTTAGGTCAGGGGACTGAGATGACCATGGCAGAAGCTTGATTTTGTGTTCAGTTAACCATTTTTGTGTTGATTTGGACATATTTTTTGGATCACTGTCCTGCTGGAAGATCCAACGACGACCCAGTTTAAGTTTCCTGGCAGAGGCAGCCAGATTCAGATTTAAAATTTCCTGGTATTTCATGGAGTTCATGATGCCATGTACCCTAACAAGTTTCCCAGGGCCTTTGGAGGAAAAACAGCCCACAACATCACAGAAACCACTGTACTTAACAGTGGGGATCAGGTTATTTTCGGTATAGCCATTGTTCTTTTTTACGCCAAACCCACCTTGAGTGTTGGTTGCCGAAAAGCTGAATTTTCATTTCATCTGACCATAGAACACGGTTCCAGTCAAAGTTCCAGTAGCGTTTAGCAAACTCCAGGTGCTTACGTTTGTGGTGAAATGACAGGAAAGGCTTTTTTTCTGGCATGCCTTCCAAATAATTTGTTGGCATGGAGATGACGTTTAATGGTAGTTTTGGAGTCTTGATGACCCCAAGATGCTACTTTCGTCCTATTGAACTACGGAAAAATAAGTCAGGAGAAGAAACCCTTCATGTTATCCATCCATATTTACTGTATTTCTGGCAGCAGAGTGATGGTTTAAGGCTTGTTTGATACGTCAGACTCTTGATTACTTAGAGCCATTTAGCCAACCATGTGTTCCATACTGTTCCAGTGTAATTTACAGCTAAATCTAGTCCAGAGGTGGGCAACGAAGGTCGTATCCGTTTCTGGTTTTCATGCCAACTTCTGGCCTTAATTACCTAATTAGCCCTAATATTTACGCCATCTGACATTTTAGCTACAATTCTTAATTAGCGCATGAATGACAGCCGAAGACTTCTTGTGTCCCTATATGAAACATTTCAATGTGATCTAATCTACCAGTGTTGGTGTAAACAGCCAATTAGCTCATTTAGCTGGGGTAATTGGTGGGAACAAAAACCTGCATACACACCGGCCCTCCAGGACTGGAATTGCCCACCCCTGCTCTCGTCCCACCCCCCGATTCCCATAGAGATCCAGGGCACTGTATATACCGTGTCCCTCCTCCAGCTCTCTGTCTCAAGCATCTATGTCAGGAGTCTCCCTCTCTCTAATATACAATAACAGCAGTGTGTACTAAACAGTATATCAAACCCTATATAACAAGTTATATATCAAACCTCTCTCTAATATACAATAACAGCAGTGTGTACTAAACAGTATATCAAACCCTATATATATCAAACCTCTCTCTAATATGCAATAACAGCAGTGTGTACTAAACAGTATATCAAACCCTATATATATCAAACCTCTCTAATATACAATAACAGCAGTGTGTACTAAACAGTATATCAAACCCTATATATATCAAACCTCTCTCTAATATACAATAACAGCAGTGTGTACTAAACAGTATATCAAACCCTATATATATCAAACCTCTCTCTAATATACAATAACAGCAGTGTGTACTAAACAGTATATCAAACCCTATATATATCAAACCTCTCTCTAATATACAATAACAGCAGTGTGTACTAAACAGTATATCAAACCCTATATATATCAAACCTCTCTCTAATATGCAATAACAGCAGTGTGTACTAAACAGTATATCAAACCCTATATATATCAAACCTCTCTCTAATATACAATAACAGCAGTGTGTACTAAACAGTATATCAAACCCTATATATATCAAACCTCTCTCTAATATACAATAACAGCAGTGTGTACTAAACAGTATATCAAACCCTATATATATCAAACCTCTCTCTAATATACAATAACAGCAGTGTGTACTAAACAGTATATCAAACCCTATATATATCAAACCTCTCTCTAATATACAATAACAGCAGTGTGTACTAAACAGTATATCAAACCCTATATATATCAAACCTCTCTCTAATATGCAATAACAGCAGTGTGTACTAAACAGTATATCAAACCCTATATATATCAAACCTCTCTCTAATATACAATAACAGCAGTGTGTACTAAACAGTATATCAAACCCTATATATATCAAACCTCTCTCTAATATACAATAACAGCAGTGTGTACTAAACAGTATATCAAACCCTATATATATCAAACCTCTCTCTAATATACAATAACAGCAGTGTGTACTAAACAGTATATCAAACCCATATCATGTCCTTCCTCCAGCTCTCGCTCACTGCCAAAGCAGGTAGAAGCGATATAGAGTAGTTAAAATAAATTAAAATGGAACGGGAATCTCTCTAGGTGAACGTGCAGTAGTTATTTGGTTCTATAATGATGGAGCTCTGGTTCAGGGTGAATTCAGCTTTTTTTCCACCTCATTTGAAGGAAGCAGACATAACAGAAGTAATAATATCAGATGTGGTAATGTACTAATTCATAATAAACAGAAATTACGAGAGTAGAAGGTCCAGGTGCCAGAAGCTGAAAACCAAAAATAAGTTCTTACTTAATATTCATTTCTGTGGTAAGTGTGTTTATACTGGCAACCCAAGTTATTCAGAAATTTCTACAAATTGGACGAGGAAGAATGTGCGTTGTGAAATATGGGTGTGTGTGTGTGTGGTGGTGGTGGCGGGGGGGGGGGGGGGTTGCTGCTAATTCCAGGAAATACCTAGGAGGTGAGGAGATGGGGCTGAAATGAGCCCTTACAGGAAATTTGATGGATAATTTTTAGGACTTTTAAAAAAGACAAAAAGGAGAAGAGAACCATCCCTGAGTCTGTGCCCTTAAAAGGCCATGTGTGTTGGGACTCTCGTGAAGTGGCTCATATAAAAAAAAACGATTACTGCAGAGAGGAGCTGATGGGTGAGACGGGATAAGCACCCCTCTATCCTGTCAAACCAAAGAGGGCTCTTAAAATACGCATCCTGTCCTGGTCTGGGATCCAGCCTCACTGTCATGGGGTTTAGCTGGATTCGCCCATTGGGAAGAACCCTTAGTACCATCTCTCAACCACCCTTCTCTGTCTTTTTTAAAAGCTAATGGTATCAAACTAACGGACTCTCTGTCATAGCCCTGGACTGCTTTACCAAGGGTAGCGGGAGCTGCCGCAGACGATCGTAAGCAGCACTAGGTAGCTAGCACAAGAGGTCAAGTGTTAAGGCAGCGTTCAGGACTGGACCCAAATGCAAGACTCTGAGACAGAACTTGGTGAAACTCCACCAGGGAGAATATTTGTTACTTTCAGGCAAAAGCGGCAAGCAAGCAAGGCAAACTAAAAGGGTGAAGGGCTGGATAACGGGGTTGGCAGACTAAGCGGAGCAGGAGAGGAGGCAGAGCGGGTCAGGGCAGGCAGGAGGCAGGCTGGGCAGGCTGGAAGAGGAACAGAACAAAAACTAGGTTACGGGCAACAAACCAGGTAGCAAACAGAATGACCGGGAGTGATCTCAAAACGGAGCAGAGAAAACAAACTGGCCCTGAAACGGTGTGAGAGGGGAAACTAAATAGTGAAGGGAACAGGTGAAGGGAGTGATTGAATTACTAAAAGGAGTGAGGAATGTGAGTAAGCGGGGAGAATGATAGGCTAACCAATGAAGGGGGCTAAACAAGCAACGAACACAGAAACGAGACGAAACAGGGTGAACTGAAAAACGTGACGTGAAACACAAGGAATGGGAAAACGGAGGAAACGAAAGGGAAGTGGACTGGAGGGAAACGGCGGATGTTACATCAAATTTGCTTTCCATGGTTCAAATATCCACAGAATTTTCGGAGGTTCAGTGTTGGGCATACAAATGTTTTGGTTGTGATATCCCAGCCTTGCCCCCGTCCCCCCCCACCCCACCCCACTACCTCACTCACTTTCCCCAAATATTCCCCACAGAATAGCACAGGAGCAGTGCTGCATGACGGTGCTGGAGGACACGTCCTGCTCCAGCGGCATCAACATGGCTAAAGACCAGGGTGCCTGCGAGACCTTGTTCTTCGATAGCCCCTGTGAGACCAAGACCGCTAAGGTGGGTATTGCAGCGTTCAAGCTGGCGTCTGTGGAACCCTATTGGGTAAGGGGGGCTTTACTTTGAATCGCTTCAGCTATCATCCAGCTGCAGTTGTTTGGCTCGGAGAATTTGTGTGAAACGCAAGCTGCGGGACATTACAGGCATTTGGCAGACACTTTTATGCAGAGCGACTTACACAGCTTTTGCATTTATAATTATTGTTATTATTTTTTTTACATAGAATCCATTTATACAGCTGGATATATACTAAAGCAATGCAGGTTAAGTACCTTGCTCATGGGTACAATGGCAGTGTCCTACCTGGGAATTGAACCTGAAACTTTTAGGTTAGAAGGCCAGTTTCTTATACTACACCGCCGCCCCTACACTGCCATACGCTGTACGTATGTTGCTCTGGAGACGGAAGGCCAGTTTCTTATACTACACCGCCGCCCCTACACTGCCATACGCTGTACGTATGTTGCTCTGGAGACGGAAGGCCAGGGCGTCTTGTTTCCCCGTTTAAAACCACTTGTTGTGACATCACATACATGCTTACGTGTTCATGCCTTGTGCTCTCTCTCTCTTATGGCTCCAGATGTGCTGTGACTGTTGCCTGCTGGGAAAAGCAATCCAAGAGCACGGCCTGGCCTGTGATATTAGCCTGTCTCTGGGCTACCAGTGTGGCCTGGTGTCCAGGGCCTGCTGTGTGGATCGGTCCTCAGACGGAGACACCACAACGGGCAACCGAACTACACCTGACTCATCCTCTGGTATGAAAACCACACACACACACACACACACGCACACACACACACACACACACACACACACACACACACACACACACACACACACACACACACACACACACACACACACACACACACACACACACACACACACACACACACACCACACGCACATGCACACAGCACACAGAACATGCATCCCAAACTTATTGGCCAGGTAGGGCAGTCTAGACCAGGGGGGTATTCCACAAAGCAGGATTACTGAGTTAGCTGGATGACTGCACTGAGTAAAACCCGGAACCCTCCCAAATATGGAACATGGACTGAAGTAAAGAGAGCTGTTCTGGGTTTTACTGCAGTTATCCAACTAACTCAGTAATCCTGCATTGCAGAATTACAAGTGTCAAACTCAAGTCCTGGAGGTCTGCAAATGTTTGCAGTTTCCTTTCAGTCACCGCCAAATAAGTGAAATAAATGACTCGCTTAAATGCTGAAACACCAAAAACAAGCAAAAACAATGGTCATCCAGGAGTGGAATCTGGCACCCCTGGTCTAGTCACTGCGCCACTGCCCTCTAGTGGCTATGAACTGCAATAACCTCTGCAGTCAGAGTAATGGAGTAGGCCCTACATCACCATGCATCTGTGCTGCCAGGTTCATTCATTATATCATAATAAACTGGAAAAGGAGGTTCTCTGTTAAAAGATTATTTTCTGCATCAATTTTGTAGTTAAGCGACTGAGTGTGTAAATCCTCGTAATTGATGGAAATTTTAAAACATTTTAAGCACTGCAGGAGGTGACGGGGTTATGGAGCTGAGATGGTTTTTAACGGTAATAACACGATTTTTTCCCACATATGACCCCTCCCACAGATAAAACATCTACCAGTGAAACCGTTGACCCCATTCTGACTGATGTATGCAAAGGTAAGTATGGCCTGGTGTCCCAGCATCACAGAGGGGCTTCACTTCCCATTTCATTTCAATTTAGGCATTTAGCAGATTTTGTTTGATAAGGTGGGTCATTTGACCTGCCCTCACCAGCAAATATTGTATCAACCTCGTTCTATTTATCTATTTTTAAGCAATCTGGCAAAACACAGTTTTACATTTTTCTGAAGACTTTTGTCTTTCCTTTACTCTTTTAATACAACAATAATTTTTGCTCAGTACCACAGAAGATTTGTTTGATGAGATGCAGCTAGCAGTGTCTTTGGGAAGCTGACCGAGAGTCCCAGTTCGGTCTCATCTCTCTGTCTGTCTGTCTGTCTGTCTGTCTGCACAGGGGGTGGTAACTGTGAACAGCGTTGTCAAGGCAACGGCACCTGCAGCTGCTTCGATGGGTACAAACTCAAACCAGATAGCCTCGGCTGCGAGGGTAGGTGTTGCGGGCGCCGGACGTCACTTCTGTTGTACAGTATATTCTACACATGGAGCAGGATTGCATAAGCCTCAGTTGTCAGGCTCACAAACTTTAGCCTGATTAGCCTCAGTTGTCAGGCTCACAAACTTACCGTATTATGAGTGTGAGATAAGTCCCGCTATGTTTCAGGCATGTGCATTGCTAATTAACCAGTGCTCAGCTACTGTACTTTTTCCGACAGCTTCTGTAGGTGGCGCTTTGGTTGGAGGTGGGAAATCAAACCAGCTCAGCCATTGACCCACGATGTAAAGCTGCTGTAAAAAAACACTGCGTATTACACAAGCTTTAACTTCTCTTCTAGCTTTAACTTCTCTTCTAGAATTTGGGATGGAGCCAAACCACCCCAGACACTGTTTGGAGATCTTATCTCTCACTGTGAATCTGTGCAGTATGAGTTGTGATTGGTTGTACAGAGAGAGTGACAGGCCCCGCCTCTGTGTGGTGTAATGAGTCCTGATTGGTTGTGTGCATAAAAAGACAGCTTCCTCTTCTGTGTGGTGTATTGAGTTGTGATTGGTTGTGAGGGGAGCGTGACAGCCCCCGCCTCTGTGTGGTGTAATGAGTCGTGATTGGTTGTGAGGAGAGAGTGACAATCCTCGCCTCTGTGTGGTGTAATGAGTTGTGATTCGTTGTGAGGGGAGAGTGACAGCCCCCGCCTCTGTGTGGTGTAATGAGTTGTGATTGGTTGTGAGGGGAGAGTGACAGCCCGCTCCTCTGTGTGGTGTAATGAGTTGTGATTGGTTGTGAGGGGAGTGTGACAGCCCCCGCCTCTGTGTGGTGTAATGAGTTGTGATTGGTTGTGAGGGGAGAGTGACAGCCCCCGCCTCTGTGTGGTGTAATGAGTTGTGACTGGTTGTGAGGGGAGAGTGACAGCCCCCTCCTCTTGTCCCCTCTCAGATATTAATGAGTGCCTGCTGGGGGCAAACCGCTGCCGCCGGGGTGAGCGCTGCATCAACACGATTGGCTCGTACCGCTGCCAGCGTGAGATCAGCTGTGGAACTGGCTACGAACTGACGGAAACCAACGACTGCAAAGGTGAGCTCTGGCGCCCTCTGAAGGACAGTCGTGGAATTGCTCACGTTCTGGTTTTCAGTTTGTTTCCGTTAACGCCTGTGGAACATCCATCCACATTTACAATTTAAGCATTTAGCAGACACTCTTTATCCAGAGTGAATTACGTATGTGAATTACAAGTTAGCAGATTGGTTTGATGAAACAGTGTTAGATGGTAAACCCATGGTAAATGCTCAGTGTTCACTGTTAGTTGAGCCTACATACACTGTATAAGGAGGTCACCTGGTATTCTTGGCTCTGTTTAGACATCAACGAGTGTGCGATGGGAATCCACAATTGTGCGCCGCAGTTGGAGTGCCAGAACACGTTGGGGTCGTTCCGGTGCAAGCCTCGCGCGCAGTGTGCCAGCGGCTTCGTCCAGGACGCCCAGGGCAACTGCATCGGTGAGCGGCGGCCATTTTAACGGAGCTCCCTGAGCTTTCCTACAGCCTTATTGGGGTGCATCCTGGGAAAATTCTGAGTGGTGGTCGGGGCTCATCGAGTGTGCAGCAGGGACAGTCGGGGCTCTGCGGTGATGGTAATGTTCCTCCTCTTCCTCCTCCTCCTCTTCCTCTTCCTTTGTCTCACCTCTGATCCAGATATGAACGAGTGCCTGAGCCAGACGGGTCCCTGCAAGCCAGGTGAGACCTGCTTCAACACTGTGGGCTCCTACAACTGCCAGAGGAACTCCGTCAGCTGTGGGCGAGGCTACCATCTCAATGAGGCGGGCACCCGCTGCGTGGGTAAGGCAGTCCTTCCTTTGTATAGAGCAGTACTTCCTGTCTGCATAGCAGATATAGACTGTGTGTAGAGTGGCACAGTGGCATAGACTGTGTGTAGAGTGGCACAGAGTCTTTGCAGAGTGGTCCCCTCTCTGTACGACTCAGTGCCCACTTCCAGTAATGATCGCTGAATGGTGAACTTTGCCCCCAAATCACACACTTCACTCAAGAGCCCTCTAGAATCAATTCTACCAATCTCATGGCCCCAGAGAAGCACCCTGTGTCACGCCCTCCCTGTATACTTCACTCTCCCAGGCCCCCTTCCATACTATTGAGTATGCTTGTTAACTACACTGGATGAGAAAGTTAGTTAAGTCTAAATGTAGTGTACTCAAAATCCCCAGATGGTATACTTATTTTCGGGGTTTCACTGAGTATATTCGGGAGCGTACATTTCAGGAAGTAATCGAACGTTTTGGTCCCATGAATTTGACGTGCATCTTCGCTTTAAAAATGAGCCGCAGCTTTACTGACGCTTTCATTCGAAAAAACGACAACAGGTGAGCATCATCAACGCTATGACGCTTCCACAGTACGGTTGGAAAACAGTATGGAGGATATTTTTTTTCTCGCAATAATGCATGTTGTGCACTGAACGGCTAGCTCACAGCGCGCAGGGAAACACAGGACGCAGTAGATAGGGCTTTGATTCGGACACGGGACAGGCGGGAGGTGCTGGGCGTGGCACGCGCTGAGCGGCTGTGGCGGTTTCTCTCCGCAGACATCGACGAGTGCAAGGGGCCGGGCGGGCCCTGCGATGGTCACGGCTGCATCAACCTGATGGGGACCTTCCGCTGCGAATGCCGGAGCGGCTACATCTTCAGCAGCACGAGCAGGGTCTGCGAAGGTAGTATACTCATAATAATAATAATAATAATAATATTAATAATAATGCTGTAAGCTGGAATATACGAATGTACAAGAGCAGCTACATCTTCAACAGCATCGGCAGGGTCTGCGAAGGTAGTATACTCATAATAATAATAATAATAATAATAATATTAATAATAATGCTGTAAGCTGGAATATACGAATGTACAAGAGCAGCTACATCTTCAACAGCATCGGCAGGGTCTGTGAAGGTAGTATAATAATAATAATTATTATTATTATTATAATGTAAATAGCATTGAAATAATTCTGGAATATATGATGACATTAACACTCGAATGCCAGGAGCTCTTCCAGACGTTTGAAGATAGACCAGCAGTGGTGTGTGGCATTTTTTTTTAGTGTCCCTGAGAAGCTGAATGGGAGCTTTGAAATATTTGTTACCTCTCTGAATACTGACAATGAGCGGAATCTGTTTCTGACAACGATTCTTTTTTCATTTTATTTTCCCTTATGACTGGTCTGACGTGTAGACATCAACGAGTGCAGGCATTACCCAGGACGCCTCTGTGCACATACGTGCGACAACATCCTGGGGTCCTACAAGTGCAGCTGCATGGCAGGCTTCAAACTTTCCAGCGATGGCAGGAACTGTGATGGTAAAACAGCTTTTCCCCTCACCTCACACAGACGTACACCTGTATGTTCTTCTGGTCTGGTCAGGTAACCGGTGCACCTTTTATTGAAGGTGGTGCTGTAAGGGGCTATTTTAATTCGGGTCACCTGTTTCAAAGACATCCTGACCTTACGTGTAAGACAAAGGTGGTCAAGTATCTGTGAAGTTCATACAGGCTATATAAAAGCTACAATATATGTTGCACACCTTATTATTTACATTGTACACTATTAGTTATGGTGACCATATATTGGATTTCAAAAAGGAGGACACGGGCAGGCGGGTGTTATGAACATAATACCTGGCTATTTGATTGTTTATAATTATATGGTATATGGAATATGCAAAACCTAACCGGACACTTATAGGAATTTAGAAATCCTGCCTGGATGGATATTTTCGGTCCCAAAAAGAAGAATGATCCGGGAAAAAATAGGGTCAGCCGACTATTAATGGAACAATCTGTGAACTCACGTAGCGCACTCTGCTTCTTCTACTCCCGCCAACCCAGCTGTTAACTGTACTGTGTCACGCTGTGTAGATCTGAACAGGAGTGAGAGGGGTATTAACTGAAGTGCGTGGCGATGTTGCGTAGATCTGAACGGGAGTGAGAGGAGTGTTAACTGAACTGGCCAATGCTGTGTAGATCTGAACGGGAGTGAGAGGGGTGTTAACTGAACTGGCCAATGTTGTGTAGATGTGAATGGGAGAGGAGTGTTAACTGAAGTGTGTGGCGATGTTGCGTAGATCTGAACGGGAGTGAGAGGAGTGTTAACTGAACTGGCCAATGCTGTGTAGATCTGAACAGGAGTGAGAGGGGTATTAACTGAAGTGCGCGGCGATGTTGTGTAGATGTGAATGGGAGAGGAGTGTTAACTGAACTGGCCAATGCTGTGTAGATCTGAACGGGAGTGAGAGGAGTGTTAACTGAACTGGCCAATGTTGCGTAGATCTGAACGGGAGTGAGAGGAGTGTTAACTGAACTGGCCAATGTTGCGTAGATCTGAACGGGAGTGAGAGGAGTGTTAACTGAACTGGCCAATGCTGTGTAGATCTGAACAGGAGTGAGAGGGGTGTTAACTGAAGTGCGCGGCGATGTTGTGTAGATGTGAATGGGAGAGGAGTGTTAACTGAACTGGCCAATGCTGTGTAGATCTGAACGAGTGCGAGGGCAACCCTTGCAGTCAAGAGTGTGCCAACGTGTACGGATCCTACCAGTGCTACTGTCGCCGTGGATACCAGCTCAGCGACGCAGATGGGAACACCTGTGAAGGTAAGTAAGAGGCAGGGGTTTGCAGGAGCGGTAATGTGGCCTGGAGCCTGGAACAGGGTATTGTACAGTATAAGAGGGGCAGGGGTGTGCAGGAGTGGTAATGTGGCCTGGAGCTGGGAACAGGGTATTGTACAGTATAAGAGGGGCAGGGGTGTGCAGGAGTGGTAATGTGGCCTGGAGCCTGGAACAGGGTATTGTACAGTATAAGAGGGGCAGGGGTTTGCAGGAGCAGTAATGTGGCCTGGAGCTGGGAACAGGGTATTGTACAGTATAAGAGGGGCAGGGGTTTGCAGGAGCGGTAATGTGGCCTGGAGCTGGGAACAGGGTATTGTACAGTATAAGAGGGGCAGGGGTGTGCAGGAGTGGTAATGTGGCCTGGAGCTGGGAACAGGGTATTGTACAGTATAAGAGGGGCAGGGGTTTGCAGGAGCAGTAATGTGGCCTGGAGCTGGGAACAGGGTATTGTACAGTATAAGAGGGGCAGGGGTTTGCAGGAGGGGTAATGTGGCCTGGAGCTGGGAACAGGGTATTGTACAGTATAAGAGGGGCAGGGGTTTGCAGGAGGGGTAATGTGGCCTGGAGCTGGGAACAGGGTATTGTACAGTATAAGAGGGGCAGGGGTGTGCAGGAGTGGTAATGTGGCCTGGAGCTGGGAACAGGGTATTGTACAGTATAAGACAGAGAAGACAGAGCTGGGAACAGGGTATTGTACAGTATAAGACAGAGAAGACAGAGCTGGGAACAGGGTATTGTACAGTATAAGACAGAGAAGACAGAGCTGGGAACAGGGTATTGTACAGTATAAGACAGAGAAGACAGAGCTGGGAACAGGGTATTGTACAGTATAAGACAGAGAAGACAGAGCTGGGAACAGGGTATTGTACAGTATAAGACAGAGAAGACAGAGAAGGATGCAGTTCCACATTGGTAGGATCGCTTCAGCACCCATCAACAGAAATAGACAGTGGCTGTGTCTGTATCAGAGCCCTACCTACCTACCTCCTGTCTCCTGTGTGCTGTGTACTGGCATCAGTGTGCTGTTTAATGTGTACTGTTTAGTATACGATGTGCAGTAGAGCTACGCAAAAAAAATATCCTCCATGCTATTTTCCAACTGTACTGTGGAAGTGTCGTAAGACGTCCCACCCTTGTGCGGCCATATCACGTGTTGTTTTTGTTGTTATTGAAGGAAAACGTCAGCGAAGCTGCGCCTCATTTTTTAAAATGAAGCTGCGCGTCATATTTATGTGACCAAAATGGTCGCATACTTCTTGAAAAGTATGCTTCCGAGTATACTAAGCGAAACCCCGGAAGTATATCATGAGGGGGTTTTCAGTGTAGGCCTACTACATTTAGAGAAATCTTCGTCTACTTAACTACTTTCTTGTCCTGCCTCAACAAGCTTACTCAATAGTATGGAAGGGTGCTGACTCAACAAGCTTACTCAATAGTATGGAAGGGTGCTGACTCCACAAGCTTACTCAATAGTATGGAAGGGTGCTGACTCAACAAGCTTACTCAATAGTATGGAAGGGTGCTGACTCAACAAGCTTACTCAATAGTATGGAAGGGTGCTGATGCCCCGCTGTGTTACATTAAATCCTGCTTCAGGTCCACTCCCAGGTCCCCTGGTGTTTTGTGTCCTTTTTGTTCCTCCGCAGATATCGATGAGTGTGCTCTGCCGACCGGCGGCCATATCTGCTCGTACCGCTGCCACAACAGCCCGGGGAGCTTCCACTGCACCTGCCCGGTCCCGGGGTACACCCTGGCCCCCAACGGACGCAGTTGCCAGGGTGAGGGGGGGGGAGGGTCACTCGGCTGCCTCTGCCCCCTCCGCATGGGGCAGGATTAATAAAATTTCTGCCCCCTCTATGCCTCCCTGTGGTCATTTCTGTCCTGCAAGAATGTCTTTGCTTGCTTGTCTCATTAACATTTCATACCCGCAGTCCCTGTGGTCTAATGCTAGTTCATGAGGAAGTTGCCATTTCAGGATTTGACTACTGTCTGACCAATTTCCTGCGAAATGGTTTTACTTCCTGTGTGACTGGCTCATTTCACCCCGGTTTCCAGATATTGACGAGTGCGTGACGGGAACGCATAACTGCTCGGAGACGGAAAGCTGCTTCAATCTGCAGGGGGGATTCCGCTGCATGTCCTTCGAGTGTCCCGCCAACTACCGCCGAGCGACCGAAACGTGAGTACTGGGGCATCAGTCTGAATGAACCGAAATACATCTCCAGAGCTGCCCGAACAGCTGCAGTTGTCATAACTCCTGACCCTTCAACATTTGATTTTGAGTCAACATAAATTTTTATATTTGGGGGTGGGGGGGGGTCTTCTGGTTTGTTGAGTCCACGGTGTTCGTAGGAAGGAAATCACCATTTTATTTTTTTTTACAGAAGATTTTTCCACCTGTAATTATCAGTGGTCAGTCATTCAGCATGAGGTTTCAGCACCTCTGGGGGAAAGGTCAGGGGTCAGAGGTCAGATGCTGTCTTCACTTCGACCATAACAACACAAATCCTCAAAGACTTTATGATGGTAGACGGTGCACTTTTTCGTCAGAGCGATGTCACGTCCCGGGCTGGTCAGCTGAGGTGCTCTGACTCTGTTTGCGGATGATGATGATGATGATGATGATGATGATGATGATGATGATAATGATTATGATGATGACGACGATGATGAAGATGACGATGATGACGACGACGACGATGATGATGATGACAATGATGATCATGATCATGGTGGTGGGAGCTGTATAAATGCCAGTTAGTTGGTCTGTGCAACTGTGTAAACAGGCGGGAGACATTGCCATGCCTACAGCAAGTGTGTGCTTGATCATACAGGACATTCTTGTAGCTCTGTCCCAGTTTCTTGGGTTTGCGGAAGGTAAATCTTCCAGAGCTTCCACACTGCTTGAGGATCTTTGCAGTCCTATGAGCACAGATTTAGACTGTGCACACCCTGCAACCCCCCTCCCCCGCACCCCACGCCCCACACGGCTCCCACCCCCTGCAATATTATGCATGCACAGTCACGATGCAGCTGTTCTACTGTAGCGCATGCCAAGAAAAGCCCCACTGTCCCACGCTGCACTCATAGGTTTCACCTGACGTCACACCACAGATGTCTTAATGTGAGAACCTCTAAAGGGGAGTCAATGGTGCGGCCCTTCGGCTGCGATGTTTCGGCCACTTTCGGATGAGGAAACAAAATTTCGGCGGTTGACGGGAGTAAAAACTCTTAATATTTTTTCACATTTAAATGTGATGTGTATATATACCTGTGTGTACATATTGTGTATATTATGCTTGAACAAGTGGCATGGGTGAAACCTATAAATACCTAATTTGTTAGAGCTGTTCCTCCACCGCCCAGTAGATGGCAGTGTGATGCTGGCCTGGCAGGAGAAGCACAGAGCAATCCCCCCCCCCTCCACTGCCCCGCATGCTGTGCACTGCACAGACCGTAACTCTTTTTTTCTCTCTTCTCTGTTTGTTCTGCTGTTCGTCTCGTTTGGTTTCGTCTTGTCTCGTCTCGTCTCGTCTCTCCCCCTCTCTCCACCGTTTCTCTTGCAGTCGTTGCGAACGTTTTCCTTGCAATGAGACTAGCGACTGCCTGGCCTTGCCTTTGAGAATAACCTACTACTACCTCACGTTCCCCACCAATGTCCCCGTGCCCGCCAACGTGTTCCGCATGGGCCCCTCCAACTCCGTCCCCGGCGATGACATCCAGCTGGCCGTGGTCAGCGGCGACGAGGACAGCTTCTTCAGCACGCAGAAACTGACCTCTGGCGGCCTGATTGTGCTGCAGAAGCCCGTCACTGAGCCCCGGGACTTCCTCCTCACCGTGGAGCTGGCTCTTCAGCGCTACGGGACCGTCAGCACCTACGTGGCCAAAATCCACGTCTTTGTCACCGACGACCAGTCCACTCTCCCCAACAACCTCTCCCCGCTCTGAAGACTCATTTAGCCATTCTACCATTGCCCCCGCCCCCTTTTTATGGGTTTAATTGGTCTCTTCCATATTGTTTACTAGTCCTTAAACAGGGCACATATGCTTTATAAATATGTAGGCCACTAGATGGTGCCATAGGCCAGTGTAACATATTGACCTGCAGTAGCCCCCAAATTATTTTATAATGAGCCTTCTGAATTGAATATTTAAGGCATTAGCATTATATATATATATATATATATATATATATATATATATATATATATATATATATATGTATATATACAATAGGCCTATATATTTTGCCATCTAATTTTTAATTGTATTTTCTTTCTATTAAAACTAAAAAAACAACCATCTCTCCTGGTACTCGATAACACCGCTAGCGATATTTCCTGTCATACTTCATGTGATCCGCCAAGATGAACAATGTGCGATTGTTCTTGTTCTCTGTCTTTAAAAAAAAAAAAATGTATTTAATGAGCGAAAGAACTGAGTCAAAGTTTGATTTGGAGGATTTTCTAAGTTACCCAGGGGTGACCCCAGGTCATGATGCTGGAAGGCTCTGTAAGTGTCTATTCATAAGAGTCCTCGTCACACCAGTGCCATGTGTGGCCAGGAGTCCTATGGGGTGGTGTGGAATTGACATTAGTGTTGCCCAGAGAGGGGAGGCACAGTTGGTTATTCATATGCCAGCTGTACGTCTTCCAGTGCAATGGCAGTGCTACTCAGCTGGGGGTTTCAGGGTTAACAGAAACAGCGGCTTGCTGTATGCATTTTTGGAGGGCATGCATCTAGGTGGGGGGCTGGGGGGGGGGGGGGGGGCAGGATATTGCAGCAATGTTGGACAAACCTGCAATTATTACCCTGGCATTCCAAATTTGGTAGAAGAGAAAAGAAAAAACAGGGATATAAAATGCGTAAAAGACCTGGCAGAACTTAATATGGATGCAGTTTAAACACGTAGGACATTTTGAATAGATTCACCACATTATGACACTTCTCCTTCAAGTTTAATTATTCAATCCAGAGCAGGAGCAGAGAGGTAAGGCTGCCCATTTCGTCCAATCGCTGTTAGGCAAAGCATCCAAGGTCCTTTATGTGATCCCATGCTCTCAAATCCAGTTAGCTAACCAGTCAGTGTTTTTTTCTCTTTCTTTTTGCTGTTCCATGCCTTGTTTTGCATGGATTTGTGCCAATATACTGGGCTTGGTACCCTGGTGTAAAATGGCTGTTTTTATGGGGCCCAGAGGTGGGTAATGACATCAGTGGTGGAAGAGGTGAGGTGAGGTGTTCTTTTCTAAATCACTGGCCGTCGCTGTAAACACAAGCAGGTAATCGACCAGGATACATCCCCTGCAGTATAGCCGAGTTTGCTGTTGCTGCTCCTTTAAAGGTTTGCTGACACTCTTGAGTAGATCACGTGCGCTGCATAGTTACCCCGAGAGCACATTTAAGCCAATCAGGTGCTCTTCTCCTGGCCGTGCGTCAGTTTCAGCCTGATTGGTTCTGTGTGGCTATCATGCTTAATGTGATCTGACAATATAATCAACGTACGATCGTCATTTTTGTCTTTTTTAAATTTTTTTAAATGAATGAATGGATTCATTAATTAATTGGACGGGCAATATTGTACGTGGCATGCAGGATTCAGAATGATGTATCAAACTTATATTCTTCGCTGTTTTCCCGCCTTTTTAAAAAATTTTTTTTTTACCGTGCTCATTGAACACTTGGAGGTACTTCCCACCTTCACGTTACGGTTTGCATTACACGGATGCCATTGGTTCCCCGTTGGCATTACGGGGCAGAACCGAGCCTGCAGTCCGTGGATCTCAGAGGGTTCAGTGCGTGAGAGACTGTGGGCTGCAGTGTCTGGAAGACCACGCGAGAATACGTCAGAAATGGCCAGAAGCGCTGTTAAGTCAGCCTGTGGCTTTTTTAATAATTGTGAATTCAGGACTGTCCCCTCGGGTCCAGCTGAACCACCAGAAGAATATGGATGCACACTTATTTGGTGAGGATGTGGGGATCTCTTGAAATAAAAACACGGTGTTTTTTTTTTTTTACATTCTGACATTGAGTTATGGGGAAATGGGTTCTGGCCGGTGGTCCTCACAATTTGCGGCAGGGCAAACATCGCCGCTCGGAAAATGAATGATGTCCCTTAGTGTTTGTTTTGGGGCGTTATCAATGTGCAGACTATAAATAATAATAAAAAAAAGTACTAGACTAGAAGACTTGTATCCAGTGATCTGTTTTTCTTTGCGGTCTGGTATTTGGTTGGGTCTGGACGAGACACGTGAGCCCTTCTGAATGGAGAGGGGTTGGGGAATGAAGGCTTGTAAAGGAACTCTGGGGTAATTAGACTTCCACTTGCTGCTCCGCTTTGATGTATATACCCTCGCTAGTAGCCGTCCACCCGGGCCCATTATTTCCTCGTAAATTCAAGCCGCTCGGCTTGTGCCGTCTGATTCTTAGGAGCTGGGTCTCTGTACTGTGCAAAAGTCGCGGTCTTTGAAACTAGAGGAACATTTTGCGGCTTTGGCCCTGACCAAAGTAAAATTTTGGACCAACCCAATAATTGGTAATTACAAGCCCCTGCCCAGCAGCGGCTTCACTTGATGTCAGGGGCACCCCTCTCCAGGGGCACCCCTCTCCAAGAAGGCAGGCTGAAAGCCCAATGTAGCCCCGAAGGCCCGGAAAAGGATCGGCGGCCACTGCAGTCGCAGGCTGCGTTATAACTCCATTCTGATAAGTTCTGATATCTTTACTTGCAGTTGATTGGCCAGAGGTCTGTTTGCAGACAACATTGCAAAGCAGTTTTTCATGCATTTTTGCCCCAGGTTCACACAACTCCCCCACCCCCATCCCCCTCCTTCCTCCACCTCTGACCACCACCTCACCCAAACAGCCCCCCCCCCTCAATGACAGTGCACTTATTTCTTTCTCACAATGCTGAAGGAATGAGTCATAATGTTCTCTTTTTGGTGGATTCTGGATTTTAGGCCAGAATACTGTATACTGCTTACTGCATACTGTTTAGTGACATGCAGTATGCAACAAAAAAAACATACTATTATCAGTGAAAATCCAAAAAATAAATATATCACCTTGGGTTATTCAGAACACTCTATTTTCAGAATTGTCGCATACTTTAAAAAAAAGTATACTCAACTGGCATTCTGACAGTAGGCAGGACACGGCCCTGGGCAAGGTTGAGATATTGACAGGGAGAAAACCTGAGCCTAGATCAACACTCCTACCCTGACAAGCTTTAGGAATAGCGGCCTTATCGATAGTTTAGAATTGAGAATTTTAGGGACATGCTGTGCATGTACATAGTTCATACATGGGCAGGGAAGTCTCCCTTCCCCCTCGTGTGATTACACTGATATGGTTATGAAACAAACAAAACCTTAAATGTTCTAATGAGGACTGCTTTTTGAAAGACAGGGGGGATTTGTCTTTATTTCTTCTCAGAATTTAGGGACTCCCATAAGCCCCGACGCCTATAAATCCTCCCTGGTGGATTATGGGATGTGAGGCTGGGACGGTCGACAAATCAGAGTATTTTCTTGTCCGGGCCGTAGATCAAATTTAGAGGTGCAGTAGTATTTCATCCTTCAGAATGCAAATATGAAAAGCATGAATGGCACTCGGAAGCCTGGCAGAAATGCCTTGCAATGTGTGTCTTGGCTGTGTGCTGTTTTACTATTATTATTATTTTTTTTCCAATACATTGTTTCACTTGAAGCGCAGTATCTAATTTGCCTGTCTTTGTTTCCCTCCAGATACTATTTTGCTGGTGAGCCCTCTCATTGGATTGCAGTCTTACTGTTTGTTGTGCTGTGTATGCTGCGGTTATTCTCGTGTTTCACGGAAACGCAGGGCGTAGTTTTTTTTTTTTTGTCCCATTTTGGGACA
This sequence comes from Synaphobranchus kaupii, assembly GCA_029718625.1. Classification (NCBI taxonomy): domain Eukaryota; kingdom Metazoa; phylum Chordata; class Actinopteri; order Anguilliformes; family Synaphobranchidae; genus Synaphobranchus; species Synaphobranchus kaupii. The sequence goes on along the minus strand of CM056377.1, from coordinate 721,246 downwards.
GTCTGCGCAGTTGCGCTCCGAGGATCGGGGGGGGGGGGGGGGGGGGGTTCGATCCCCGTCCTGCCAGATCCAGAGTATGGCCGGTGCCCTGAGGGAGCGAGCCAGATCCACAGTATGGCCGGTGCCCTGAGGGAGCGGCAACTGGCGGCTGCTCCCGGGTGGGTGGGGGGGAGGGACTCGGCGAGAAGGAGGTCGAGGAGGCGTGCCCTGAAGAGGACGTGGCGCCCTCCTTCCTACTACCGGCTGACGGGGTTGTGTAGCGGCGATTCTCTAGCGGTCGCTACACGGGGGATTAAATAACATAGGGTTCAATTGGCTACCAAATTGGGCAAAAAAGGGGAAGAATTTGGAAAAAATATTTAAAAAATAAATAAATAATAAAAAAAGAAATTCCTGTTTGCGTTTTTTCAGCAGGCCCCGCATGAACCCGTCGGACACTGTCCGCTGCGTCAAGTCCTGCCTGCCCAATAACAGCAGCTGCATTTCAGATCCCGTCCACTCCATCTCCCACACCGTCATCTCCCTGCCCACTTTGAGAGAGGAGATCGTGCTGGAAGGTAGGATGAGCTCCGTCAGGCCCCCACGGGGAGCCCTGTGTGTGTGGGGAGCCCTGTGTGTGTGGGGAGCCCTGTGTGTGTGGGGAGCCCTGTGTGTGTAGGGAGCCCTGTGTGTGTGTGGAGCCCTGTGTGTGTGTGGAGCCCTGTGTGTGTGGGGAGCCCTGTGTGTGTGGGGAGCCCTGTGTGTGTGTGGAGCCCTGTGTGTGTGGGGAGCCCTGTGTGTGTGGGGAGCCCTGTGTGTGTGTGGAGCCCTGTGTGTGTGTGGAGCCCTGTGTGTGTGGGGAGCCCTGTGTGTGTGGGGAGCCCTGTGTGTGTGGGGAGCCCTGTGTGTGTGTGGAGCCCTGTGTGTGTGTGGAGCCCTGTGTGTGTGGGGAGCCCTGTGTGTGTGGGGAGCCCTGTGTGTGTGTGGAGCCCTGTGTGTGTGGGGAGCCCTGTGTGTGTGGGGAGCCCTGTGTGTGTGTGGAGCCCTGTGTGTGTGGGGAGCCCTGTGTGTGTGGGGAGCCCTGTGTGTGTGGGGAGCCCTGTGTGTGTGCGGGGAGCCCTGTGTGTGTGTGGAGCCCTGTGTGTGTGGGGAGCCCTGTGTGTGTGTGGGGAGCCCTGTGTGTGTGTGGGGGGGCCCTGTGTGTGTGTGGGGTGCCCTGTGTGTGTGTGGGGTGCCCTGTGTGTGTGTGGGGAGCCCTGTGTGGGGATTATATGGCGAATCCACGTCGGCGTGCCTTTGCATTTTTAACACTGAAAGTTCCACTCTTGAAGGAAAATGTCAAAACTGGATATGTCTTAATTAATATTACTGAAGGGACATTGGAAAGCCCTTGGGTACACACTGTTATGAGCATTCATCGACTGTAATGTAGCAAGGTAAACTTCCATTATTTTTCCAAACACTCTAGAATTGGAAAGTGGAAAGGATGGAAGGAATACTGGAGCTGAACTTCTAGTTACTGATGGCCTTCATTCTCATTGTTATTGTTGTAATGTTCACATCCTTTTGAACTGATACCAAACTAATCCAGGTTGCAAAGAAATAAATATGCACATTTAACGTTGTATGTGCATAATTATTTGTTGTTGTTCTTGGATTGCTCTAGTACAGGGGTAGGCAACCCTGGTCCTGGAGTGCCGGTGACGTTTCTGGTTTTTGGTCAATCTCAGCTTGAGCTTGAGTTTGATGGATGATTAAAACTCTGAGCCTGACCTTGTATTTTCCTTGTTACATTGTTACATACAATTTATCAAGTTAAATCACTGGAAGGAGCTCAACTTGAGTTGGATTTGAATGTTTTACAAATTTTAATAAACTCCCAGTGAGACGTTCAGAAGCTACGGTACAGTATGTGCATTTCATGTTTTGTACAGTCTCGTGTTTAACATAATGATTATCTCAGTTTTCCACAAAGCCGTCGCAAGTCTGTTAAGGATTTATAGGCCCTCAAGATCGGCATTGTTTTTAACCGAGCCTCCACTATGTCCTCTTCTGCAAATCCTCCTCCTCCTCCTCCTCCGAGAGAGAGATGGTTTTGTCAAATAAAACAGAATTCATGCCTCCTTTAATTTTATTGTTTTTTTTTTGTTGTTTTTTTTTTGCTCTAAATTGGCCAAAAGTCTGGCCAAGAAATTCAACCACAAATGTAAGGGAACTGAGAAAAAAAAAAAAAAAAGAAGTCTTGTTTGTTGTCGTCGTCTCCAAACAGAGATAGTGTTCCTGAGAGCCGTTCCTCCGGCGCAGTCCTTCTCCCGAGAGTCCGACATCATCTTCGAGATTTTGGAGGGAAACGGCCAGGAAGCCTTTGATCTCATCAAGCGTCACGAGCATGGCATGATCGTGGGTGAGTGTCTGTTCGCCTGTGACCCCCGGCCGTCTGGGGTTTTTCGAGGTCTGGGTAAGTGGAGGGGCCTTCGGCCAAGTTACAATGAGCGGGGACCGTGAAAATCTCGATGGGGCGTCACCCCCGTGCCTCGCTTGCTGGAAATTGAATTTCGGTCGTAGACAAAGAAGCGGTTTTCTGACCTAATTTCGCATTACGAAACCTCCTCTTATTTGCAAACCAAAGGCATATGTCTCGCTGTGTGAGAGCTGGTTTGGGGAGGAATGAACAGCCATTTGAAAAGGGATGAAGTTTC